>PNEQ01029514.1:0-33218 GCA_003012365.1 Medauroidea extradentata | reverse complement strand
GTGACACATCACATCTGTGTTTTGCGGGGTTAACCTCCACACGCTGGGTGTTACGGCATCCAATCACTGACCACAAAGCATAGATGCAGGTGCGCACGTAAGGCATTGAAACAAAGTGGTGCAAACACATTTTCGAGAAAACTACCGGGTCCTAAATATGGGGCACGCAATCAACGAAAGAACGTCATATATGGATTTGTTACATTGAGGTAGCAGTCAGTGTTTCCCGCGAAATTAACAATTTTCTACCTACCTCTATAATTTACTCGAATTTAGTACATTAATGTTTAAAACAAAACCCGACCATTTGTCCGTTAGCTGCTACTCAGTGGAACAGCAGACAATTAACGAATAGACGGGGCTAGAGTATGCATAGGACAATAGATTCTAGCATGCGGGACATTTAATTATCGAAATGTTCCTGCCCCTACGTATATTACATCAGTCTGACGACTGTTTGCCTTGTTAAGCACGTCAACGCGGAACGACTTGAGTACGTCGTGGAACACACGTGCAAGTGATCTGAGTACAGCATTGTATGCCGACCTACTCGAGCACGTTGCGTCATCACACAACGCGCAACTGACGGCCGTGGACGTACGCAAACCCGCCAGTCAGCATGACGGTTCCCGCCTGACGTCAAGTGAGGTCAAGGCGACGACTGCGCCAAGCAGCGACGGACGGACTCTCGTACGGTCGAGGTTCTCACGCTGCTCGCACGCCCGCATCGCCTCTATGTGACAGTGCACCCTACAGCGTGCCAGCAACCGCACATCCGACTTTCATCATCTCGTCTCTTACAATACAGCGCGAGGGCGTGTAACAACTTTTAATTTTGGCATCGTTGGCTTATGAGTAGAGGCACGAGTATTTCGCGTAATTAATTCTAGGTCAGGTTGAGCGTCAATGATGTATACTTCACTGTCATTACAGTGATCGGACGACAGTTGTTCTGATACATATTTGAAGACTGCAAACCAGTAATAAATAATTAAATATATCGTTGCGAAGACCCGTGGTACCCGCGTGTACGGTTAGAAGCCAATGGATATTCGACAGTAGCCAGTGTGTGTATAGCACTGAGAAGTCTAAGCAGCTACCATAAGAATACGCGAAGTAATAGTGCCTCTACTTATGAGGGATGCGTGGTGTGTACATATTATGTCCTTCCGAGTCAAAAAAAAAATGCAGAGAGCTAGGGCAGGTTCAGTTCGTGTATCAGGCTTCACCATAGCTTCTAGGCGCAAGTCATCGAGCTGGCGTGTAGTCTTCTCGCTGATAACTCGTATCTATGAGACATTTAGTGATGACTATCATTTTATGTCGTAATATTTGACACGAGTGTGTTTTGCACCGGTTTTATATATATGATTCAACTTTACAATGCTAAAAGGACAACAAAAACATTCATTTTCTCAATTGTTGGCCGCAAGTTGGAGGACTTTACACTCGTGTAACACATTTGGCTGGTATTACTAAGCAGACATCACTCACTACGTTGAGTATTTACGAGTAAACTTGTGACGGCCGAAGCACTGCACATTGCTCGGCGTGTTCTGAAGTGTTGGAAAGTTACAACAAGGTATTATAATTTATACATAGGCTATTCCACATGCATGTTCACTAATATATATGAGTGCATAGTTCTTTGTGACTCGTTTTTCAACACAGTTCAGTTTTCTGGTTTTTAGTTCCGCCAACATCGTTTCAACTTTATTCATCCCTGTAGCAAATGAGACGTAGTTTCACAAGTGTAGAGCATGTAAATGTCTTAGAAGAGATAGGTACTAAATAAAAGTTTCTCAAGAGTGTGTATAAAACTGTTTATAGTTAGTTTTCAAAATGCTGATGTGTTATGCACATTAATTGCAGTAAAGTTACATAACATGGTAGTAACAATGTATAATGGCTTGACCTATTTATACTATCTATTATTCTCTTAAGTAACTCTACGTAGTATCAGTTCTTAAATCTCGATATCATATTCTAGTCTCTGTAAGACGTAAACTAGCTGTCATAAACGTGAACTCGTTAACGGAACAGACTGCAGCAATAGGGATCAGGAATACTCTACCACAGAGGAGATGACTACTCCGTCATGTCCCTACCACAATGCTCGCCCTAAGACTAGGCCTCAAGGCTGGAATCAGACAAAGGCACCAACGAGTCACGACCGGCATGACAAAGTCGGTTATATTAAGGGCGCCGCCTAACATGCGCTTCAAATGCGTCGTAGAGTACAGGTAAATACTGGACGTTTTTTACGAAGCTATTCCGCATGCGCCCGTTGTCCTTATGTACGAAAAACACCAGTTCGGTCAAGGACGAAATGTAACTGCTCAGACATAATGAGCATTCTGTTTCGAAACCTTCCAACGTAGCTACAAACTGCATTATCAAACTGCCGTACTTAAAAATGTACTAACAGGATTTATATAAAACACGGATAGAAACGTGCATGAGCTTTCCTACAGATTTTCTACGAATAAAATTATATGGTCACCTCTTAAGAGGGCGCGGTAGATAAATAAGCGCTGAGTTCTACAATTGAGATCTACACTTTTCGAAAAAGTCAATATAGAGAAACTACGTAACAACAATCCTTCACAATTATATTTGCCAACTTTATGAGCAAACATTTACCCGGAACTATGCATTTGTTAACATGGTTAATGATTGGCTGTTTCTAACTCTCAGAGTCTAGGTTTCTATCCGCAAATTACAGACGTGTAATGTCGCAGTAACCTTGTTCGTGTTGGTACAGTCAAATGAACCACGTCTGTGCAGTAATACAATCTGCCAGTAACCATAAAGCAGAGCTTCATATGTGCACATAAGGCATTGAAACAAGCTGTTGCAGAATTATTTTCGCGAAAAATCATAGGCTCTATAAATAAGTCACGGGACCCTGAACTGCTTGCAGGCTTTTAGACGTAACCTGGTGATCGAAAAAATTTGGTCAAGTAGCTGAGAAAACCTGCTTAACCGCAGCAGGTTACATAATATAACCTGCTCAAGCGAGTACGGTAACAATCAGCCACTATTACAAAGCTGCTTTCTTTCTCGGATGGTGTCCCTATAGTGCTGGTAGTAATATCCCCATCCATTAAAATAATGTGTACAGAATCATGTGACCTGGAGTTGTATGGATGCAAGCAAACTCCACAACGTTTTGTAATACGTGTACTTACATATTTCCATGATACATATTTGAGCTCAGACGCAAGAATTGCTCATGAATACGAACTTCACTGATGTAAAACGTCCTAAGCCTGGAAGGGGAAATAAGGGAGGTGAGGAACAATAGCAGCCCGTGTTGGCAACAACAGCGTAGTTGGCGGGCAATATCCGCCTCCCACGGGGCGACCTTGCTCAACACAGGAAACGGAACCGAAAACCACGCTCGTGACATAACCTACAAACACCGCCCTCGCACGCAGCGGTGACGACTGACTGACTTGAGTGCAGCCCCTTTCCAGCCCAGGCAGCACTTTAGAGCACAATAGTCTGGTGGGAGAAATGCAACTATGTCTCGGCCATTTTGCGCAGACGAGAGCAGTTGCATCGCAGCGTATTAATTTTTACTGTAGGACCTAACCTAACAAATCCGAGTTTTCAATCAGCGCATAGAATTTATTCTCATAATTTATTCCAACCTAAACTAATTTAAACTAACCTAAGCTAATTGTCACAGGGGAAGAGGAATGCCTACACGCGTATCTAGGGGTCGCGCAAGCGCGGAGGACCTTGTAAGACGTATAGGCGGTTCACTTTGAAGTGAGCACTGCCCAACACCTATAATAATAATAATAATAATAATAATAAATGCATTAATTGTGGCTATAGAAGTAAAATTTTGAATATTATGAAATATTTTCACTACTTTTTAGTTACATGAAAGGTTTTGTTTTTAAAATAGTAAATATGCAGACGTAATAGCTCAGATAAATTTGTAAGAACTGCTCAGTTTGTTCTGAACAGCCTATACTTGAAGTTCTCCCACTAGACTGCTTTGTTTGGTGCCTTCTGAAGAGCAGTGTTTGAGGGTCAGACAGACACCAGTTGAGACAGACGCCCAGCGTCAAGAAAAACAAGTCTCTGTACTGCTCTGCGCATACGTTCTTCGTAGGCCTTCTTTCCAGCCTTTTACCCTTCCCCCGTGACAGTTAGTTTAGTATAATTTAAAATATTAAAAAATACTCTACTCTGATTCAAATGACGGTTTTGTTAGGTTAGGAAACTGCAATTAAATTAGTATACGGCACTGCTACATGTCGGAACAACTACTAGTGTCTGCGCAGAACGGTGAGCACTGTTATTTCCTGCCCCTAAGGTATATTCTATTTAAACGCCATGTGCTTAAAAGCTATGAGGTATGTGGTGAGCAAGCGAGAGTCAACCTTAGAGCCAGATTCCAGGTAATCGTTCGTTGTAGTAGTCCAATAACATTCAACTTACGCATGCAACTGCGTGATATTATTGTATGCGTCAAAAGCCAAATGATTGAACTACAAATGTCGGGATGTACTTTCCTCCATTATCTTAAGGTTGCCGCCTGGGTAGACGTAGTTCGAGCGTTACAGGCCTAGAAGTGTGGAAGCTGTAAGGACGAACCTACATGGTCATCACGCCTCCCCCTAGCCTCTAAGCGCAAGTCTCTGAACTGGCGTTCAGTCTTCTCGCCGACAACTCACCTTTATGAAACGTTTAGTGATAGCCCTCTTATTTTATGAAGTTATATTTAACTAAATAGTGTATTGTAGTACATGCATATACCACTTAAAAGATTCTGCAGCAAGATTTTTACATACTTAAAAAATCGAATGTTTTTATGTAATTGTTTGCGCATTTAGTCAAACATAATGACTAGAGTGAGTAAGTGAGAGAATTTGGTCTTTAGCGCTGGTAAGGGGTGACATGAGGTTAGTAAGGAGCAGCAACGGAATGAAAGGGCGAGGGAAACAGGAGATCCCCGAGAAAACCCGCCGAACAACGGCATCGTCCGGCACGATTCCCACATGCGAAAATCCGGAGACCGACCTCGCCGGGAATCGAACCCGGATCGCCTTGGTGAAAGGCGAATGGTCTGACCAATCGGCCACCGCGGCCCCCATAATGACTAGAGATGATATATCGCAAAAAAATTTTATGCCAACATACCCTAGAAAACCCTGTAGTTTTTGTGTCGTGAATGATTGGGTGATATACATCTGACACAACGTAGCTGTCTGCGGACCAATAATAGGCCTTAAATGCTGTAATAGCGGGATTATTATTGGCTCAGTCAAATACGGCAATAGCTCTACGTACAAGTGACCTATGCGTAATATGAACGTACGTTGGAACCTAGCAAACTGCCAAGATTTCCCGCGGAAAACTATCAACTGTAATAATGACTATAATATTTCTAAGTGTTGCATCTTCTCGCGAGTTACATAATACAATACGCCACCTCTGTGACGCAGGGACTGCAGGCGGGTGAAGGGCGCGGAAACTATTGGTTAGGCGGGGGGATAGCCCGTGTTCGAGGAGAATGTACGGGGGGGGGGGGTCGCAGCGGACATCCTGCCGCAATGCTGTCGCTTCACTTGCGCCACAACAGCCAACTACTTGTGCCTGGCACGTGGCGCAACCCGGCCCTCCTAACTGGAATACGGGACACGAATCTATAGCCGAAATAGCCGTAGTTTCTCGCGTCCTTCGGATAACACATCAACGGAAAATTATGTTACTATAAAATAATGAATTTAATATATTGATCTCCAATAACGCATATCATTAAAATTGTTCGTTTTATGTAGTGCGTGGAAAAGTTAACAGTGATAACCAAAATTATATTACGAACATTTCAATTCTGAAACGTCTCCCTCCATTTGTCATTGTGCGTGTTCTGCTTTGGTATTATGGAGGGGGTAAGAATAATAAGAATTGTAGCCTGCTTCGGGCGTTTTAGACGAAAGTAAGGTACTCGTTTGACATGGAAGTTAAGACACTTATTGTGTGCTTCTTGCTGGGGTACTTACTTCAGACAGCGCCCGCACATTGCGCCACCTGCGCATACAACAACGAACTCTTTCGACACAAGGTGTCGTTCGTTACAGTAGGCCTACACGTTAACTTATCTGTTTTTCGCTCTCGGAGAGTTCAAAAATGTGATGTAGATGTTATGAAAATAAGACCAAATATTTTAATTTTGTATGTACTGTACATGCTATTTTTACAGCAGCAAAATAATGCTACGTGATTAACATATGACGACAAAGTAGGCCCTACGTAAGGGGCAAAATTTAAGCAACGTTAGAATAATCTACAAATGTCATTAAATTGTACACAAGCGCACGAACACGCACACACACGCACGCATAAACACGCACATTTGAATACATATATACATATTATTAACGGATCGGAAATTTCGGGAGTTAGTAAACATTGTATGGGGCATATTCGCTGCGGTGTATAAGGGGAAAAAATTCTTAGTTTTGTGAATTCGGACATTATAAAAATATTTCAGTTGAAAGTTATTTTCATGGAATATCGTACTACAAATTGTGTGCCAACTGGCATGGCAATAGGATATTTACTACCCTGATTTACATAATAAAACCTTGAATTTACATTTAATATACACTAACTAAATAATGAATTTAATTACTTGGAATAATCTTCGGATTTCATTCCTGTTTTACAAAGAAATCGCGATGTGCAGTCCGTCGGGTAGATATTTTGGTACGCCTGCTCAGTAAAATCGTTTTCATTACAACAAGGAACTATATTTCTTTCAGGTTATTTAGCTTGCAGTAAAGTAATCTTGCCTTATAGCACAGAAATATTTGAAAATATTATATTTGGTGTTACTAAATATTTCTTTGCAAATAATAAAATCATGTCTGTAGCAAAGATAATACATTTTTCTACATACAGCTTGTTTAGAAAATACCACAACTAACTTTGACATAAAGATTCCTACTTAACCATCTTCACAGTAATACAATTCTATTACCATTACTTTGCACTTTAAACCTAAATTTTCCTCGTAAAAACGTTACTTTGCAGTGGCTCATAGTTTAACAAAATTTTTCTTTGAAGCAAAAAAAAAAAAATTTGTTGCGGTGAAGGAAGTGGTTTAGAGAGCGTATAGAGAGCCAGTATGTTTCTTGGCTAGCAGCACTACTATCGCGATAGACTGTAGTAAAAGAACTGATCGCTTTTAGTGTTTACTTGCGGTAGTTTAAAAATCTCTTTATAACACCAAATCATTTACTGATAATGACGTAAGAAATAGTTACGAGCTCTGCCTTGATTGAGTACCCGAAGTGCTTAGCATAGGTTTGGTCGAAACCAAGCTATTAAAATAAATGGTTGGATACTTTGTAGTGGTTTTCAACGCTTAAACTGTTTAAAGAAACGTTCCGTGCTTTGTGTTTTCATTCTAACTCCAAGGATTATTGGGGCCGCGTGGTTGAGGGGTCAGACCTCTCACCTCCCACAAAGGCGATCCGGGTTCAATTCCCGGCGAGGTCGGTCCCCGGATTTTCGTATGTGGGAATCGTGCCGGACGATGCCGCTGGTCGGCGGGTTTTCTCGGGGATCTCCCGTTTCCCCCGCCCATTCATTCCGGTGCTGCTCCATACTAATCTCTTGTCACCCCTCACCAACGCTAAAGACGCAAAATCGTTCACTCTAACTAGAAGGCAACCAGCGAGACAAGAGTGTCGTGCTGGTTGCAATGCCTTCAGGCGCTGCAGTCAGATTCACGTCGCGTTTACTGCGATGTGTGAGGAATTTCGCCGCCTGCGTGGACTATTTTAACTATCCGAGAACAGGAAGAGCGGATGCGAGGACGACACAGTATAGTTATCACACAGCTAGGCGCATGTTAAGGCCTATTTACATATGGCGGTGTTCACGGACATCACCGTGGACGTGTCCGAACTTCGATTTTAGATTCGCCCTCGCTGTGCACAATTATGTCCGAAGCTGATCCAAAGTTGTAATTAATTCATATTTTCACCAGCTCCTATTTAAACCTTCTATTTTTTCCGAGATTCATTTCAATGTTCTCAGTTTTATATCTAGTTACGAATGACCTCGAAAAAGTTGAAATTTTCTGCCGTCTTAGGACACAACTTCGAACCAAAGTTAAGATTCATTCACACCTAAAAAGGACGGCAAAAATAATTGTTCTCGCAATTTTCAGCCGCTAAAAAGTAAGCGATAAAGACCATTGGAGTACCTGAAATTTGTGTATACATGTAAAATGTTCCTTGAACGATATTCTCAAATAGATGTTACTCACACTTCTTAAGTGGTTCTCGAATAATCTTTTATCGGCCGAAGTTTTGCACACCGTACTGCGGCTGCGCTGTAGAGGTTCAAGCGACGAGCTTACAAAGCCGACCTTGAAGGACACATCAAATGCCGCATCGCACCAACGAGCCAAGCGCTGATCTAGTGCGCAGGATTCCCGCCGACACAATTTAACTATGAGTTTTCAAGCGGCGACCAAATAATTTTATTGTTGGAAAAAATTGTAGTAATGTACAGTGCATGTTTCTATCTGAATTTCGCATACATCCGGCGTTGGTATATTTTGAAGTACGACAGTCTGGGAAGGCTGTTTTTAGCTATGTTGGAGGGCTTAGAAGCATTGTTTTTATCGAACATGGTGTCTTAACAATGACATTCCGTACTTTTCCGAAGTGTGTTTTTTTTTCGTACGTTGGCACAATGGACGTGTAAGGAACAGTTTCATAAAAAATGTATTGTCCCACATATTTTTAAGGATTTGAAGCGCTTGGTAAGCCTAAAGAAAGCACACATTTACATTATGTATTACTGCACAATGTGGGTACTATTTTCGTCTGCAAGTATGGAATATATTAAACAGCGGATAGAATATTCAAGCATGTTTTTGTGAGACGCAAACACAATGTCTGTACTTATTTGTACCGTACTGTTACAGCAGGAGATGCTGCGGTGTTTGAGAGATCTGAAACATGCTGATGTGTGCCTGTTAGTATGAACTGCCCGGTCCATATCTGTCACATTCTGACGGTGAACATCTTCACTTATACACATAGCTTAGTAAATTTATTTTCCAGGCCCCCACGAGTATGGAGAGTTGATTATGAAACGTATATGATCTACATATCTATAACATGTACTAGAAGACTACAGTTAGGATTCCAACACACATAAGTAACGTTAAGAATCGCACATTTAATTACGTACAAATACAATAATATTGAAATTTAGAGTAAGAAGAAGTTAGAAAATAATTTTAAAACAATTTCGGCCTACTGTTTTCTTGAATTGCAAATGTTTGGCTTTGTTTATTGCTGTAGTTGCTTAATATATTATCAACATCACAAAGTAGTCTATGTTCTTTAGTATTGTAAATACCTTAAAAATTCTAATTTTGTATAAATTTTTAATATTTCGCCAAACCACTGTCACAGAACATATATGTAATTTGCGGAGCAACTCAGTAGGAATTATGAATATTAAGTTTTTTATAATAAACACAAGAAAAGTAATAGTAAAAAAACTAATCAACACTTATCTTGCTGAGTTTACATGAATAAGCCGTGAAAGAACTGGCGACACTACACACTTGGTATACCGCTTGTTAAAATAAGTCACCCACTGAACACTGTAATTAAACAAGTGTGTTGGAACGCAAATTTAGAAGACGTGTGTCCTTCAGGTCGACTTCTGTCACACGAGCACATTTTTTCCCGCGTGACACGCAAACGTCGTAATTGCCTGGTTCTTATTTTATCTCTTTTGCTGTGGCGAAGACCCAAGTCGGAGATCTGCCTACATTGATACTTTCTCTTCCGCAACCTCGGCAGAGCCAAGGAAAGGATTGTTCGAGCTAACAAAATGTCTGTCGGTATGCGACCGCAAAGAGTTTAACGCCAAATGACAAACTAAATAATGTTCGCAGCCACGATTTGTTGAACCAACGACGGAGATTTATACTCATAACATACTGTAAAAGAAAGCGGATACAATTTTGCATATATTTATGTGCTACGAACCATCGCACCCATCCTAAATGTTGTCCCATACATACTGTGCCGGTTATAATATGCACCGACGTAAACAATTCAACATTTTTTTTTTTCAGTAAATCGTTCCTAGTTATAAATTCTGCATTTTAGTTGCGATAGTGTGGTTTTAGAGGGTGCGAATTGTTTGGCCTTTTCTATTGAATGAATCACAGCGTTATTTCTGTGAAGCAGTGAAGGTCCACTGGCTGAAGAGTGAACTTCCTGGCGTTATGTAATGCTGTGACCACTGAAAGGTTTGCTGTAGTTACTCAACTTTTTTTTGGCGCAACCAAATAATTATCTTATACGGTGAAATAAAAATATTTTTATTGTTGAATCTAAATCACTTAATTCATCTAATTTTGCTGCCGAAGTGTAATAATGGTCAGTGCAAATCAGTGGCATACGCAAGACTAAATTAGGTGGGATGGGGGTAACCTTGTGCTTAATGTCAGCTTAGTGAATGTTAATATTTAACAAAAGCATAGCCAGAATTTCAGTTCGGTAGGAGAGGACAACATGTGGCTATTCACCGTTCACCCTTATTAAAGCGATGGTTTGGGTGTTCTTTTTGTGGTAAAATTTGGATTTGAAGGTGCAAAATGGTGCTAGCTAAGCAGTTTTTCTGATTCATATTAATTCTGACACATAACTTATCAAACATAAAAAAACACGCGGTATCAGAGAGAATCAAACCCAGTACATCCCTCTCGCATTAATGACTGATCATAAGCGTCTACGGGCAAGAATGAACGTTGATGATTGACACAATTTAAAATATACATGGATTGTAAAATGCATAGCATTATTGCGCGGATATATTGTTACGTTTGATTTTTATGAGGCCCTAATTTTTTGTCCAAATTTCCGGTAAATTCGAAATTTCATAATTTTATTGGTTTTATATTTCGTGTTTTGGCATGGTCCTTGTGGATTGCTAATGGTCGTGGAGATTTAACCGAAAACCCGGGCGGTTATGTTTCCACAAGTCGGGGGCACTGCACTGGGGTCATCGCCTCGCGCGAAATGCGGGCTAAGCAGGGAATGAGCTTTATTAGGGGGATCTGCCCTCCCCCTGGGGTCGTTGTCATCGGTCAGAGGCAGTGAGAAGGTGCCCGCTGGAACAGAGTATGAAGACAGGCTATCGGAACACGTAAGCTAACTTCATTTATTTATTTTTGATTTGGAAATACCCCTACCTTGAGACCGTACGGAGTGACGATACGAGACGTATAAATGATCTAAATACTTGCACTGTCGTTGTGAACAGTCCAGACGTCTGGAAAATAAAACTAGAGATTTAGTAGATTTTAAACATTGTTAGGTGATTTAAGTTTAATAACAGTAACTGTACTTGTGTCACAGAAATGGAAATGTAGTAATGATGATAAGTTGTACGTAGTTTTCGTTGTTTTCTTACGTGTCAGTTCTAGTCAAAATTTTGTAAACGTTTCTTTGATTTTTGTTTTTGTATTAAATTCTTAAAACGAATTCTTTAACTTTAATTTTCTTTGTTGATAACTAACCTATTTTAAGGTTGTGTACCTCTCGTGAGATCTCTACATCTGGAAGCTAAGCACGCCCCTAGTTACCCCCGTAACAATATAAACAAACTTTACGTCTTTGCTTTAGACTTTCTGGAAAAAAAAAAAAAAAACCTTTTTCTATCAGTATAGTTTGTACCTGCACGAAGCATCATTAAATACACTGACAAGCATTGTTATTATGCTGATTGTTACAGAAATTGCAAAATAACTCTCGAGGTGTGATAACAAACATGCAGTCTATATAAAGATTTGGTTAGCGCAACAAAATGTAGCTTTTTGAACTTCTATAATAATTATTACATTTGCGTGAACCAATATTTTACTGTTGGGTGTAAATTTGATGCCAAATAAACAAAATCTTCATTGTGTCAGCAAATAGTCCATCAGGTGTTTTGCTTTTGGTATTTTGTTCGTGTAACGAAACATTTTGTTAGCTGAAGTAAATAATTATTTTGACAAATTCAAACAAAAAATTCTAAAACTGCTTTCATTGTGTTTCACGCTGAGAATAACGTTCAAAAAAAACCGACAGAGCTCTTCAACCTACGGGATTACCCCTCGGACATAATTCGACCTCCGCGCTTGAGGGTTGAGGTGGTTGTCTACCCAAGTCTTCGAACGAAGTGCACAGCTTCAGCCGTTACAGGTTTATTCGAAAACTGATCATTGCTCGTAAGTGATGTCTGCTCAGGAATTACATTCAAAGAACGTACCACTGTATCCATGTATCTCTAAAGTTTAGTTTTACCTGCCGATTAGTAGGGCCCGGTAGTTTTCGCGAAAAGATTTTTGCCCCACTTTGTTTCAGTGTCTTACGTGCGCACCTGCAGCTCCACTTTTTGGCTATTGGCAGATTTTTTTTGTGCAGAGTCGTTATTCATTTGGCTGTACCAATCAGTATACGGATAGCTGCGTCACATCACGTCTGTAATTTGCGGGTTTAACCTCCAGACGCTGTGTGTTGCGGCATCCAATCACTGACCGCAAAGCAGAGATGCAGGTGCGCACGTAAGGCACTGAAACAAAGTGCTGCAAAAATCTTTTCGCGAAAACTACCGGGCCCTACCGATTAGGGCGAAAACGGGTGTTTTTGCGGTTCTTTTTTAGGTGTAAATATATTGGTGCACAATATTTGAAAGGTGCAGGCATGTGCCATACACCTTAATATTCAATATTACCCTATAAAATGACAGGTTCACCACTGAATGTCTTATAGAGACGAGTAGCCATCATGAAGACTGCACGCCAGTTCGTGGGCATGCGCCTACGCTGTAAAAAAACTTCCTAAACTATTTCGGAAGTTATTAACCTAATTGCAATACGAGACAGTTACCATACTTCAGCCTTGTAAATATGTAAACTTTTACAGTTGTCACAGTGCAAGTTTGGTAACTTCAGTAACATTTGACTATTTTATTAAAAAGTTTAGGAGTGCGACCGTGGATGTCTGGGAAACAATTCTACCATACCTACTTTCTTAGCGCTCCTATACGCACGTGTGGCCAATTTACTAATTTTTTTTAGAGTGTAGAAGCTAGGGGGAGGCGTTATGCTCGTGCTATGTCGTTCTCACCTCTTCCGCGCTTCTAGGTTTGCAATGGCCACCTTATACATCGAAGTATGGAAAGATGACGGGGCGAAGAGGAGTGGGTCAAAGACTGGAAAGCGGAAAGACTCCGAGAAAACCCAGGCAACAAAAGCAACACCCTCCCTTATTTACACGAGCTAACCTCTGGAGCGACCCCGCAAGGACTCGAACCCGGATCGCCGTGGCGGAGTGCGAGATAACGGAGAGACCGCAACACCTTGCCGAACAAAATAATTTTCTTGGCGTGTATTACAAGCTCCTGTGTCGTCGTTCCCGATATTCGCATTCAAGAGAACGTGTTGTACATTGCCCTTGATTGACTGATTTATTTCGGGGAATTTCTGTTTTCCTCGCCCTTTAAGGGCGCTGGAGTGGGGAAAAAATCGTAATTTTATTTGTATGAAATAGTGACTTGGGAATACATTTTCCTTTTACAAAAAGGTTATCTGAGCCAGTTTACACATAATGGCGTTTCAAAGCAAACATTTGCACTTTTTTTTTTCATAAGCCGAAAATACCAATGAGCATAATGAAATGAAAAAAAAAATTACATTGTAACTATTGGTCACGGGTTACGGTTTGACGTAAATACATGAAAACTCATTACTAATTAAAACTTTGGTGTTTTTGAAATTTTATTGAAATTTTGAATTTTTAATACTTTGTGCATTCTTTTAGAACAAAAATATTTTGTAATGGTTTTACATAAAGCTCAAGTTATAGGCAGTGACTTGTAATTTTAGTGTTCCTGTTGCCTGAAGCATACTCTGCTTATTTACGTTTACCTGCCATCTTTCGCTGTCATCGACAAACGTGTGCATTGAAGTGGAGTATGTCAAAAAAAACTACATCCATTTGTACACTCTTATTGCACAAATCTTTTAAAGATTTTATAATAAATAAATAACGTATGGGGAGGGTACCCGAAGGCAGGGTATCGTACCACGAGTGCAGATTTTCGACTGGACGCCCGTAAGCATCTGCATATCCTGATGGATTTCATGAAATGAAGCCCTCTAATGGAGGAGTGACAGAATGAGAAAGGCGGGGGGAAAGGGAGGTCCCCGAGAAAACCAGCCAGCCAACGGCAATGTCCACCACATTTACCACGCAAGTAAAACCCAGGCTGAACCCACCGGGGATCGAACCCGGATCGCCTTGGCAGGAGCCGACTGTTCTGACCCCTCGGATACTGCGGCCCCTAAAGATCTTTTATGCGGAGTACCCCCATTATTTCACTATGAACGGTTGGTACTTACATAACCAAGGACTGATCGCATTGTACAGATGTTACAAGAAACTGTATCATCGCAAGTACAGCATCCACCATAATATAACAAGATTGTAACAATTGAACTCTGAAATTAATACATATCTGATCTGGTTATGGAACTATTCAAACATTCAACTGAAGGAGTGTTTCGAGAAACCAAGAATAACCGAAATCAGGAATGCAGGAGCCGGATGGAACCCGGACCCTCTAAAATGCGAGTCAAATGTGTTACCGTTATGCTAACTCGCTCAGAAGTACTGTGTTATGTAATTGCTCCCATTCTGTCTCTTGCTCTGTGTTTCTCTCCCTAGCAGTACATAAAGGAACCTAGATACTCACGCATGAAGAATAGAGACCGGAAAAACTCACGGCTTCACTGACCTGCAGGTTAGCCTGCAAAAATATTCATAAATAGAAGCAGATGGCAGATGCTCATTAGCTGCTTGCTGTTTAAGTGCTATAGGTAGAGACATGCAAAATTCGCGTTATTTTCTGGCAACTGACTAGACTCCAAGTGACTATAGGCTCGTTCGACGTCTCCCGCTGGCCGATATTGTCGTGACTTACCGCGGAGAATGCCTACACGGTAGAGAAGCCAATCTCTGTACGGACATAACACACGTAAATGACGAACACATAAAAGTATGCGGCCAACTGAATCGCAGATTATGCTCTGTTATGTATAGGAAAGTGAAGTTTAGTCTGCTACCAAATGATAACGCGAATTTTGCATGTCTCTAGCTATAGGTGTGTATTAGTTACATTTTTATTATCGGCTCAGAGACTTCCAGAAGGTGTCAAATATGCCAACGGCCAACTGCGAAATTGACACGAACATACAGTTGTTGGAATTCTAGCTTGTGCCTAAATGAAAACGCTAAATTTTCAGGTCTCTAATGACAAGACATTACCATTGGCTGACACCCATCTAGTGGAACTGAGTGAAGATATTTGGATAGTGTTTACCAACGAGGTCTTGAGGTGGTATGCAGTGGTTGAGTTAGTGGGAGCACTCCGAGAAAATCCACCGGCCAAAGTCAACGTCCGCCACGTTTATCATTATGCGAAAATCGGGAAGAGTCTGCCGAGAATCAAAGCTGAACAGGCGATGATGGTTTATCGTAGGAAAAGTTGACTATTTGGTGGTTTTCAAAATCCTTCAACTTACCAAGAGATTACTGGCTTTAGCTTGTAAGTCAAGCTGTTACCCTATTCGACTTCGCCAATAAGAATCCCGAATGACAGTTATTGGTCTGCAGACAGCTACGTTGTGTCAGGTGTATATCACCCAGTCGTACATGTTGCAAGTAACTTCAGCGTTTTCCAGGGTATGTTGGCACGAAACGTTTTCGCGATATACCATCATCTCTACCTAATAATTATTAGAGACATGCAAAACTCGCGTTATTATTTGGTGATGTACCAGCCTTCACTGTCCTATAGATTCTTGAACATGTTTCGTGTTTTCATTGGATAGCTGTGGTGTCACTGGACTGTGAGTGCCCTGCATACTAGGACTAGGAGACTTCTACTATTGGCCAGAAGATGTCTCCTGCGAGCATCACCAAATTCAGCTAATGGCAGACGTCGTACGAGCGTACATTACGTTGGAGCTCTGTCTTCTGATAGAAAATAACGCGAATTTTACAGGTCTCTACCTATTATGTATTTGTGCAGGCGGCAGCTCTCATTTGACTGTGCGATATCAGAACAAGGTTACTGCGACACCACACGTCTGTGATTAGCGGGCAGAACCCCAAGACGTCGAGAGTTTAAAAACATCAAATCACCAACTTTGAAGCAGAGCTGCAGATGAACACGTGAGGCGTTGAAACAAAGTGGTGCACAATTCTTTTCATCGAAAATTACTGGCTCTAGTCATCACAGACTGGTAACTCCTCCCGGCATTTCTCCCGTTCGTTAAATATTATTTTTATGCGTGTGTTTCCCCTCAGCGGAGGTTGACGGCCCGAGGTGCAGACAACATTCACGCGTGCTATTCTTGCCTGGCAGTGACGCCCCACACAGCGCGTGAGATCACTGTTGGTTCTTTTTTGGCGGTACGAGTAGCGCGGGGGACGACCTCAGGCGGCGTAGACCGGCGTTCCTCCTTTCAAGGAGCGACTAGGCTGGAATTAGAAGGCTGTGGGAGGGGGAGGTGAGGGCACAGTTCAGAAATGGACTGCTGCGTGCATGTGACGTGGCGATCCCGCACGCCGCTTGCAGCAGCGACAATACATTCACCCTGGCTTCACAGAACTATCCTAAAATAATAATTAATGCCACGAGTTCATCTGGAAAATATTTTTGCCCCACTTTGTTTCAGTGTCTCACGTGCACATCGGCAGCTTTGCTTCCTGGTTATTAGCAGCGTGTCTTTGTTCATTTGACTGCACCAATCAGAATACGCTTATTGTGACTCCGTACGTATGTAATTTGGCACGGCAAGTGAGAGTAAAATCATCCGATCACAGAGCTGCAGATGTGCACATAGAGCATTGAAACCAAATGCTGCTTAATATTTTCGCCACAAAATCGTGGCTGTACTTATGAGCACATCTGCGGCTCATCTTCATGGTCACTAGTTGAATGTTATAACTGTCACTTGTTTTGGGCTTCTACTGACATATCACAGACGTATTGTGTCTCAGTATTATTGGTGCGGTCAATTGAGAGACGTATGTGTACAAATACATACTGCTAGATGTGCACGTCAGGCATTGAAACAAAATGTTTCAAACACCTTTCCAGGCAAACTCGTACTTCTGGTAACAATATACCCGCAGAAACAATTAAATAAACTTGACTAATTGATTAATTTTACATGATGAAACGTTATTTAGCTCTATGACTAGAACCCACGATTCTTCGCGAAAAGAATTATGCAACAGTTTGTTTCAATGCCTTATGTGCACATATGCAGCCTAGCTTCATGGTTATTGTCAGAATGTATTATTGCACAGACGTGGCTCATTTGACTGTGTCAACATAAACAAGGTTACTGCGACACCACACGTCTGTGATTTGCGGGTAGAACCCTAGACGCTGAGAGTTAAAAACAGCCAATCACTGACCATGAAGCAGAGCTGCATATGTTCACATAAAGCATTGAACTGTTGCAGAATTCTTTTCGCGAAAAATTGTGAGCTCTTTCTATGACTTAAATAATCTGTGGACGTCTGCCCATGCCGCCGAGCGGTGTGCAGGGATTCGGCCGGTTCAAGTTTATTCGATAATTACTCAAAGTACGCAAGAAATGTATGCTTAAGAATATCATTCAAAAACGTTACACTCGTGTATACCCCTTTCAAATCATCCACTACTATATTTAAAGCTTATGCGTTGTGCCTTATGATAGTGGCACTTAACAAGTGCAGCATTCACTACTCGCCTACCGTAAGACCTGTATATTCCAACAACAATCTTCCGTCTCACTTAGACCGCTTCGTTAACAGACATATGACAAAAAATAAACGGGACGACTTAGGAGCCAATTCGTAAATGTTTAATAAATAATCTCAGTAGTTTACGTGTTTGTAGATAAGTAGTGGGTACAATAAAATGCTCCTTAAAGAAGTCAGAAAAATTTTAATATTATATCCATTTTTCTTAAAATTTTTGTCACAGATTTACACTCGTTTTCCGTTAACATAGCACTTTGATAATGTTACAATAATATGTAGATCTACGTATTTTATTTCACAAAACGAAAACACAATTCGTACATCAAACGGCCGCATTAAATGGGAAATATATTGTAATTACTACCACATGAAACTTCTATACACAACACTCGCTCATATTATGATGTGGTATATTTAACGCTATGAGAAGCGTTGCACAAAAAAAGCAAGTTGTTGAGTTACTATTATTAGTACTTATCCTTGAACACGAAGTATTGTGTCATTTTTGCACTTTATTCACACGAAAATATTTTAATGGCCACTGATATCATTACATTACGCTTACAGCGTCGAAAATAACAGAACGGTCTAAAATGATACAATATGTGCTAATATATACTAAACAATTCTAAAGTCTTGCTCAGAACCAATAGAAAGTTTTGAATTCAGGTACAGTGTACTCGGCTAACTTAAATTGTGTGTTATACATATTAAGTATCTTTCCGCAGCATGTTAAAATTTGCATTCCGTAAGTAGGGCCTACTAGCGCGTCGATCAAGTGTACTGTGAAGTTTATATAAACCATATAGTTTATGCTTTATTTTTAAAAATAATATCTTAATGTTCGCGTATTCTTTGGTTCTTATTAATAAATTTCGAACAAGACGTTATTTCAGAGAGAGATCTATTTTTTCACGATTCTCTTTAATACATGAGAACTACCCTATATCGTCATATGCTGTTATTTTAAGGTGTGGCAGAAAAAAGGAATAGTAGCTAGTAGTAATTTTGATTTAAAATGTGACAACAGTACCGAAGCAAAACAAAACATAGTTTTCAAAAAGCTGTTTATGCATGCCGAATGACCAAAAAAGCTTAGGTATCAAATATTTATAAGCGTTCTTTGAACGATTCCCTCAGTGGGTTGGTATAACAGTACTTAAATATTTAGTACGTAAAATAAGTTATGGAAAACTGAATTGTAAGTATGGAGAGGCATGGTCTGCTTTAATTTTACCCATTAAGACTTTGCAACAGTCGCATTAGTGAATTATTTTATTTTTCCCCGTTTTGAAATTCTGAGAATGGAAATGCGAAATGTACTATTACAGAGTGAATTCTATTTTCCTTTTACTACAGTACAAACATCACATTTAAGCTTTAAATCAGTATTAATGTCGCAATCAATCCAGAAAATTTTTATATTCTTAATTTGCTGGAGGGATTGCGTTCTAAATATACGTTAAAAATCAACTGCTATACTCGTACTATAGGGCAAGGGAAATAGAATTCATGCAACAATAGCAAATTTTACATTTTTGCTCTCAGAATTTCAAAAAAGCGAAAAATTAAATTCAGTACAATATTGTGATTGATACGGAGCCATAAACGGGATACAAACGTGCACGTGCTCACGAACAAACAGAAAAAAATTTCGGATCATCCGCATTCCAATTTTTATCAACTGCGAGGATCTAGTGTTCACAAACGCGCACCAAATGCAGTGTTATTAACATAATTATGTATTTATTGCCTGTAAATTCTTGCCATTGCTTTAACAGACTTTTGGGGTTTAGTTATGTCTGATAAAGTTAAACTTCAGCCTTCCGATGCATATAAAAACGAATAAAGGATAACGTAGTTAAGACTATCGATATGCCTACATACACTTAAATGTGTTACATGACCACAATTTTGGCACAGTAATCGATGTCATCAAACTTAACTCTTGTCTACTACATGAACCTAAATGAACTTTACTTAGAGGTGAAATAAGCTTACTGTTTCAATTCTATTACTCACAGTCAAATACTATCTTAACATTCACCATGTGCTTTATTAATACTGACAAATTTTTGTCGAGATATAAGCTCACCTATAACAGCAATCTGTCAGGAACAGCAGAACTCACCTGGAATGAAGAAAAAACAAACTGTAATATTTCTCTCGCATAAAAAAGCAAATATTAGAATATTCTAAAATATTTTACAGGGAAAAAATTAATAAATAATTAATGCGATACAATTTTCTAAATAATGAAAAGAACGTAACCAAGTTTCCACAATCTTGACTTTTTGCAGATAATGACGTCACATTGCAGCCTGTTATGACACAACGGCGGAGACAACTTAGTAATGCTTTACACTGAAAACTGCTTATTGATAGATGTAGATCATGGTTCTAAAAATACAATAGAAGTTATTAGCGGCAAGTTAAATAATCAAGAATTTCACTTCTATATCTGATAATAATAATAAAATTTATGTAATTTTCTGCAGTGATAGTGTTGCTTTATTTTATGAATAACTGTATTTGTGAGTATATGTACATTACATAAATATACACACACACTTGCTTGATACGGATTTATTAGTAACTCATTGCAAAGGTACTGGACAAATTCGTGAAACTAAATTACGCATGTGTGAATATATCATCTACGGTTACAATATTGTATCATCGTTAGAGGCACGATTATTTCGCGTATTGATTCTAGGCCAGGTTGAACACCAATAATGTTTACTTCTTTACTATTTCTGTGATTAGACGACACATGTTTTAACACATCTTTGACGACTGCAAGCCAATGATAAATAAGGAAACAACTCCTGGTAGTAACACGTGTTACTGTTAGAAGCCAATGGATATCTGACTTTGGCCAGTGTGTGTACAGGTCTGAGAAGTCAAGGCTGTTGCCAGATGAATAGGCCTACGCGAATTACTCGTGCCTCTAATCATCGTTGATTAGACACTCCGTGGTTAACTTTGAGCTCAATCGGGCAGCAGTCATGGGACAGATAGCTGATGCTCTAGAACGCACTGTACAATGCGGTCTAACCAGCAGGTCATTGCTATTGACACCTTGTATCTTCGCGGAGAGATTGCATGACTGGTTGTTCTTAGAACACTTTAGCTGATTTCAACGTCAGTTTATGGATGATTTCCAATCTACACGCTTGGAGGGTCTACTTCTGAATCGCATACGTGTGGCGTTACAGTAGCATTATTTTAATTGGTGCTATCACATGAGAAATTCCTCCTCATAAAGAAATGAAGCCAATTGCGAAGAAAGAGCTTCAGGTGTAGACGTAAGATACTGAGACACAGTTTGAGCAAAATTATATTTAAAAAAAAAATAGGAGTCCTTCGTAATTGAAATCGCACAATTTTCATGCCCTAGTATATTCTTCACACGCGTGTCTAACTTTAATTCTGCCAGGAAAACAACAATAACTTAAACAGTTATTCCGAGGCTTAGCCGTCGAATGGTTCCACGGATTTTCGTATCTCTAATATTCAGGGACGGCAAATCCGTGAATTAGTCTGATGGACCGTTCATGCACGCATCGAGAAATGAGATCGGGCGGTGTCGCGGTGCAAAATTGCATGCGACGTCTCTGCGACGTGTTTACGAGCCATGTCGCGAGTGGCGATGATGTTTACGAGCTGTGTGCTCCACTGGGTTTCACAGGCCACTGCTCCCTCTCCCGGCGCTGCCAGAACAACATGGCTGTTTACCAATCACAACCCTCACAGCTTCAACTGCTGCCACTGCAGTTATCCTAACTAAACTGAAGTTTAAAGGGTTTGCACTGACATCAGTCTATGAGTAGAGGCACAATTATTTCGCGTATTGATGCTAGGCCAGGTTGAACGCCAATAATGCGTATACTTCTTTACTATTTCTGTGATTAGACGACACGTGTTTTAACACATCTTTGACGACTGCAAGACAATGACAAATAAGGAAACAACTCCTGGTAGTAACACGTGTTACTGTTAGAAGCCAATGGATATCTGACTTTGGCCAGTGTGTGTATAGGTCTGAGAAGTCTAGGCTGTTGCCAGATGAATACGCGAATTACTCGTGCCTCTATCTAAGAGATGAATGTACGGAAAACCTATTAATTGTATTGCTTTGAGAGGCCCATGTGTAATTTACTACAGTGGTTTATTTACAAGCCTCACCTCCGTATTTATTCATGGATTTAGGTTTGCATTGCAGCCACGAATAGTCTCAAGTTTCAAGTCGTTGTGTCCTTAGCTGGACCCGCGCTTCCTTGTTTGTAACGTCTAATGAACTAATATGATTGTAGGCCGATGACAAAGGTGTAAACCATTTCGCAAATTTACAACCAAATAAAGAAAAAAAACAAAACAATCGTATCTAACGTAGGGGAAAAATGATCTCGAATTCGTTTGATGATAGAACTTGAAGGATGCGTAAAATAAAATTTAAGTGAAAATTACGTGAACAATTATGTATGAGAAGTATTTTTAAGGCACATAAAGCACTATCAAGCTTCCAAGGAATCAGCCATAGCCTATAATTAGAAACCCTCCCAGAAATCCATTTATGACTAGAGTAATCTATCTCGGGTTCTCCCGAATGATAGTCCAATGTTTTACTACTGCCCAACTTCGCTCGGTACTTGTTATAATTGCTCGAATAGAAATATTGGTTCACTGGAAAACTCCTTTATATCCAAGAGAGTATTTAAAAGATTTACAGTTTTAGATCATGCAAGCTAATGTAAAGACTGCGCTTAATTTATAATGATGTTGAACGATGAAAACCAGCAAAATTTGTATGCGCGTTTAAGCTTTTGGATGTACTTTTATGGCCCGCTGTGAAGTTTTTACACATGTATCCTATGTATTGTTAATACCTTTATCAAGTAACCTAAACTAATTTATGTATTCTAAGTATTCAAATTTCTCGAAAGATTACTTAGCGTACTTTGTTTTAAATGTTAAAATGTTAAAAACAACATTTTGAAATTCAGGGACATTTACCACCATCAAGTTTGGAGGAGGGGATCATTTTAATAAACTGATCTCTGGATTATTGCAAAAACGGTACAAATCTGCCGAGCATAACTGAGGGAGAATTCAGATCGAAACTCTCAACGACTGCAGAAAAATACACATGGTGAGCAGTAGGTGGGAATAGCGGATGTGAAATCTCTAGTCCCGCAAAAAATATCACCTACAGCGGTTACTGTCACTGTCGTACAAACACCGATGCGTGCGAGGGACAGCAGACGTTCGCAATTTCTCGGGAACTGTTCTTGCAGTAGGTTACACAGCAGAATAATTTGTGCGTTCTGTTAAAAGCTTATCTGATATTCCCTGAAGGTCCTTCGGTCAATAATAAATGTATAAACACGCAGCACATAGCCAAAGCTAGTAGAAGGCCGCGGCCATAATGTGGTAACACTGCCAAAAGTGTCGTTTTGACAGAGCTTTGAACTCTCTCACAGCAACGACTTTCCCTGATTCGCTGGTATGTAATACGCCTGGTACACGCTGGACTCTTTCTAGTACACGGAAGTAAGCATCAAATATGTACAAGCAAGGCAACACTAGCTAGCGTTCTAGTCAGTATTTCACCAAGTTATTTGTTTAGTTCTCACGGCCAACTTTCTTGTACAAGAAGGTGTATAGCATTAAACTGTTTAACTCAGATTATAAAGCTGCATTTGGAGCAGTGGCGGCTCGTAGGTTGTTGGTAAGGAGGGCACAAGTTGCCGAGAACTGTACACTCGTGTGAACGCACCGCCGTATACCAATGACCATGAAATATCTATACTACTTATTATGTTGTGACAAGTCTGTAATAAGCAGCACCTACATATCAGTGTATCAGTGGCTGTAGCGTCAACTAGTGCACAACCCTATACTCTGTAACTTTTGCCTTCCCTGGCAACAACCTACGAGCCGTCACTGAATTGGGGTATTGGAAGTAACTAATATAAAATTTTAAAAGTAACTTGTAAAAATTTTATTGAGACTGCACCAATAATATGGTATGAAAATAGAAAAGACATAGAAATATTGTAGCAACTTGCACAGGAAAGATAAGGAAAATAGAACTGTCCCCATCCTGCACTAGTTAGTATACAAGTTCTTGTGTGCTAGCTACTGGTAACTTATTAGGCTTAAGACACATACGAATAAGGGAAAGCTATTATTGTTGGAAAGCTCAAACCACTATCAAACTGACCCTTCTATACTCTGTCCACTCTAAGGTTGCAGCAGAAATACTAATTGCTAGCGGAATTAATTAAAGGAATTTAATTATATCTTGATTCTTCACATTGTGATTGTGCTACAACACAGTTTCCTTGTATTTTTCAATATTGCAAATGAAATTTATGATATACAAAAAATTTTATTGTCATTCACTTGGATGAATTAGCTGCAACCTTAGAATGGATAGAGTATAGTGACGGCAAATAGCAGCAGCAATCTCATCGTAAATCAAGAGTAAAACCTACTCCTCGCAAACATAGCAATCGGTGAGTAAACAAACCCCGCTCTGGTAAACAAATGTCTAGTTGACAGGTGACTGAACGTAGGGAGGGTCTATTCTCTAGCTACAAGCACCTGTTATGACCATTTCTCCTTCGCATGCGGAACAACTTTGAAACAGCAAAACAGAATAATGCGGTGAGTAGCCGGTGTCTCCCCGAGTCTGCTCGCTGAGCAGTCGAGGCAAGCTTTATCTAGAGCTGTCGTCTGGCTTACATCCCTAGGAATCCGTCGAGTCATTGGGCATATCAGATAAGACTCCTTGTCAACTCAAGTTTTCCGTTACACGCGGTCGAGGTGGTGATAGAGCAGAAATATTTAGGTGGGAGGGGCTGTATGGGATGTACAGTACACTGCACCGTAACTTCACAATGTCCCCTACTCTTCCCTTGTATTCCGGATCTCACTGCGAAAACTCGCCTTTTACAGTGTCCAGTTTGTAAGCATACTTCCACGTGATGTAATATTGCCAGTTAAGGGCGCCGCCTACCCGCGCGTGAGAGGCTCAAAAGCGACGGAGCAGTAAGGTCGACCTTGAAGCGCGCATCAAATGCCGCGTCGTCTCAACAAGCAAAGTGCTGAACTAGCGTGCAAGCTTCCCGCTGAACGGTTTTTGCTATGGGACATTAAGCGGTGACCATATAATTTTATTTGTGGAAAGTCTGCAACTAAGTTCAGTGCAGGTCGCAATCTGAGTTTCACATACATCCGGTTAGTACATTTCGAAGTACGGCAGCCTGAAAAGGCCGTTTTTTAGCCATGTTGGAGGGCTTCGAAACAGTGTTTGAAATAAGCGTGGCGTCTTAACAATGAGGTTCGACCTTGTCTGTAGTTTGTTTTCTTTACGTACGTTGGCAAAACGGGCACACGTGGAATATTTTCGTGGAAAAAACCTGTTTACGAAAATGCTGCAACGCATTTGAAGCATGAGGTAGGCGGCCGCCTTAAGGGGTATGGAAAGGTAAGATGTCGAGAAAATGACTGGAATACTTAATCGTCGATAAACTCTGAACTACTCATCACAATTTGATGGGACGTCTTTGTCGAGTAGATATTTTATATGTGGACGTCTATTTATACAGAATTAGTTGGTAGTATGATTTGTTTTTAAGTATAACATTTAAAACACTTCTTAGAAAATTAAGGGCTTGAAACCATAATATCCATACAAATTGAAAACTAATTTTCTCGCGCAGAGGTATTCAGATAGTAACATTATATTCAAATCAAAACACAAGTGTTTTTGTGAACTTGTTTATTATTGTAACCTGTATTAACAGTGGTCTACTTATAATACTATTTCAGTAGAAGTGGTTGCTAACGTCAAGTACTGCCGCCCCTCTTTGCTTTTAATTCAACTATTCAACAATTATTGATTCACGACGAAAGGTATTACGGGGTGCCTACCGTCGCCCTTATTACCCGAAACGAATATACCATATATAATATTGTCAATTAAGGGATACGAAAAGGTAAGATTTCGAGCGAACGACTGGAATACTCATTGATCGATAAACTCTGAACTACTCATCAAAATTCGATGGGACTTTTTCCCGAGTAGATATTTTATTCGTGGACGTCTATTTATGCAGCACTAGTCAGAAGCATGATTTGTTTTTAAGTAAAAGATTATTATTAAAGGTTTTTAGAAAAATAAGTGCATGAAAATCAATATAATGGAAAAACTGTGATTTCATAACTTTTAATATGATAATATCCAGGTCTCTACAATAACCAAATTTGAAAAATACTCTCATTTAGAATTAAAATTATCTTACTATCCGAAAACCAGCGACGCCCATTACTTTGCTTCCAGCCCTCAGCTTTACATAATAACTCCAGGCAGAACAAACTATGCAGTGAAGGTCAGTAGACTTTATTTGGTCCCTGTTTATTTTATACAGTTAATGACGGAATGCCAAATGGAGGAAAATTCACCAAATTAGCAAACATACAACTTCCATAAACATATGAAACGCTTGTGTATGCTCACAAATAGAAGTATTTTCACATCAAAATATGATTCAAACATTTATAGTTTCCAGACAAAGATTGAAAATAACTACTACATATAACGCTTATAAACGAACAGATTGTGTTAGGCATTAGAATAATGCGAAAACAATGTATTTTTCCATCACGTCCTGTCAGCATCAAATATAGTAAGGTCACCTCGATAAATCCGGCGGAATTTGCTGCAACCCTTAATTTCTCGCCAAGGCACGCCATCTGAACATTTTCTCGTAAACGGCTACCGGGTCGTCACAGTTCGTTCGCGTGTCGCAGTTCTGTCATTTCTTCTACGGCTGTCGACAACTGTATATTCCAAGTTATGTTTAAGCCACAGACACGTGTCTTGCATCCCCTTGACATTGTTTCTAAAACGCAGGGCCCGCGGTGGCCGAGGGGTCAGACCTCTCGCCTCCCACCAATCCAAGACGATTCGGGTTCGATTCCCTGCGGGGTCGGTCCCCAGATTTTCGCATGTGGGAATCGTGCCGAACGATGCCGCTGGTCGGCGGGTTTTCTCGGGGATCTCCCGTTTCCCCCGCCCATTCATTCCGGCGCTGCTTCATACTCACATCACCCCTCACCAGCGGTGAAGACCTCGATGTTAAGCGTTGACCAAAATCTCTTCACTTCACTTCTAAAACACAGTAATTGCATCATTTCCTCTTTTTAAAGTGTCATTATAAACATTTTCATTTCTTGATTTGTTTTGAGAGAAACATGCAGACGAAACTCTGGGACCAGTTTGTCCCTAGAAGCAGGATAAACACAAAAACGCTCATAGGAAGTGTGTATCTACTGACAAAGGTGCAGTGCTAGTTCGCAGCGGTAATATAATTATACGCATGCAACCTGGGTACAGTCCATTTCATGTAAGTTTGGATACATTTGACAGCAACTTATAGGCAATAATTTGTAATATTTTGTGATTTGTGGCACTACACAGGACAAACTTTGCAGTATAAATGCTGAAATAGGCACCTCAGGATCATTTTAGAGATAAAAATATCTTACGTTTTGCAACAAATCACAAAATATTAAATATTATTGCCTATAAGTTGCTGTCAAATTTATCCAAACTTATGTGGAATTGAGTATAACACTAAATTAATTAGTAAATACCATCTGTCAGACAATACTTTAGGATCTCCTGACAGAGAAGTATTCGTTATCTAATGGTTGTGTCGAACTTCAGACAGTTGTGTATAGGCGGTTCACTCTAAATTGAGCTCTATCAACACTTAAAATAATAATAAAAAAATGTATTTATTGGAGCTATAGAAGAAATGTCTTAAACGTTGTGAAATCTTTACGCTTGTTTTTAGTTACATGGAAGTTTTCGTATTTAAAATAGGTGAAGGCATAATTGTTCACGTACACTGCCTATACTGTGAAAATCCTATATACTGACCAATCATGTTCCATTACGAGTCGATTTATTTATTTTATTACCATAGAAAGTATTACCATGTACTTCTTAGTCTTCATTTGTTTTACCAGTTCATGTCACGCAATTTACGGTCGTGGCTATGTTCTTAGTAATATGTTCCCTCCTATTCGCCGGAATATAAGATTCAGACATACGTACTTGCGACACTTTTAAAAAATAATCTATCTTATCGTAGAGTTTGTTCTGGTTGGAGGCATGATAATTTTCTATGACCTTGCAAAATACGAAGTCATCCCTATCTAAGCTGGAGGCCGTAATTCCCCAAGGAGACTATGGTTAACATGCAAGGTCATCTTAATGACCTTAACGTTACTTAACAGAGACGTTCACCAGCAGTACAACCACGCCAATTTCATAACTCTCTACTTTTATAACCACAGTAAAAATAGGTCGGGCCTTTTTTACTATTTTTAATTTGTGTGTTTAGCAGAACATTTTATTTTCCTAACTGGTGAAGTGGAATAATTTTCTTTATAGGTTGAATCGACTGAGACCTACGTCGTCAGCTATAAACGCCGAAATCCAGGGTAGTCAAAACAAAAAGTGTACGAAAAGAGTTACATAAGCTTACAACATTAAAAATCTATCTATGATGAAAAAAAAAGCTTTTCTTCTTTCAATATGTTTTGTTTACAAGGAAAAAAGCTTGCTCGATTGGTATTATTTTCATACCGCCTTTTTCTTAATGTGGAAACTCGGATTCTTCGCATGTGGGAAATGTGGGGGACATTGCCGTTGGTCGACGGGTTTTCTTGGGGGTTTCCCGTTTCCCCCGCCTTTCTCATTCCGTCACTTATCCATTGTAGGGCTTCATTTCATGTCATCTATTAAGATATGCAGATGTCTACGAGCGTCCAGTCAAAAATCTGCACTCGGGTTACGATATCCTGTCCTCGCCGCCCCATACGCTGTTTATTTATTTTAATGTGGAAAAACTCAGAAGATTTTGAGTACAACAACAAAATCTTACTTTAGTCAATGGATAAGTTAATGTAGGTAAGTAAGGAAATCTTGATTTACAACAGGAAAATATTTTAAAATTAATTAAGAAAAAAGTCCTTTTATTTTCATGGCAAAGCAACAAACTTAACAGTAAAAAATAAGAACTCATATCGTAGCGTGTCAATCTACACCAACATAACGTTCACCACAACGAGCACAGTACATCTCAGGGATTCCTTTTTTACGAAAATATCTGTCATAAAAATGCGTTCTCTATGCGAAATTGCGAAGTTTCGAGATGTAATAAAGACGAAACTTAAGAGAAATTCATGCATAATAATTTGAGGAAATTTCTAGACGTCACCGAAATACAGTATGACTACGGAGATACGTATCAAGCGAATCAAAATAATTTTCACAATATAGATTCCCACCTTAGCGTAAATAAAAATCCTGCTCATTCGTAACATTTTAAACACCGATAATCCTGGGTTTATTTTTGTTTTCAGCCACGGAAACAACAAAACCTACAAATAAAGGAATTATTCTTCTATTACGCTGCATTTCCGGAACTTCTTAAACAGCCTTACATAAGCTGTTGGGTCACTAGCGTTGTAACTGGTGCCTGGAAAAGAAAAATGGTTAAACAGCAGACGGTGCCTGATAGTGTGGGCGCTGCGGTAGCCTGGTCGTTATGTGCCCAAACAAAACTATTGGTAGTCTATACATTTGTGAGGATTTTAGTAGTTCACGCATACTTCAGTACGCCCACTTCAGAAAACGTATTTTTTTTCCCATCATATCATACTCAACGGGGGAGAAAATAAAAATTAAAACTTTTCTTGATGACTTGAGGTACTTACTTATACTACTCATTTGACCGATCAGCAGTTACCTAGAGTGAAACAATGTTTAGCATCGAAGTTTTTCGTAATGTGACAAAATTAATTTAAGGTTATTTTGCAGCCACCACGAGAAAATCACTTTATGTTCGATTCCATATATTTCAAGACATTACTAGCATCCATCTCAATAATTACAATAAAAACAAAGACGTTAACTTTAATACATATTAATTTTTGTAGTCTCCGAAGAATATGTACTAGAGAGCTTAAGTTTTGCAAATTTTTTTTTCCAAAAATGTAAAGTGCACAATACGGAACCGAAAATGTGTTGCTAAATTAAATGTACGCTCTACCACACATTTAAAATAAATTGTATAACATTAATCAATCCCCGTAGCGGCGACGGAAGTACTTATCAATCCTCGGTAGCAAAATACTTACAAGATTTACAACAAAAAAAGTGGGGCGCATATAGCTTCATCTAGCTCATATAGTTTGCAGTGAAAAAAATTTGTTAGTGATTCCGGTGAACTATTCCTATTCATGCATCAATTACCACCTAATGCATACGCTCCACGGTTTTTTCCCCTTCTTTTCCGTTATAAATCTTACAAGTATTTTCATACGAGAGATAATTTTATTCTTTTAAGTCCGTTTTAAAAACGCTGTATTGTAAAGATATATTTTTATTTAGTATTATTTACTTCTTTTTAGTCTCGTGTGTGTCAGATTTTGCAATCATATGTTTTAAAACGAGGTTGGTATATAAAAAAAATATGTTTTAAATAACTATTTCTTCACAGTTTTTCCTTTTATATTGCATCGCCGTCCAGTTCTGAGCTATGGTTAAAGTTCAAGCTCATCGGGAAGTTAGTTTAACGTTGTGAATTAGAAAAATAATTTTTTTAATGATATATGTATTTTTTAAATTTTTTCTCTCATATTACATTGCTCCCCCAGTTCTGATCTATTTTTAAAGTTTCACATTTCTAACTCACTTGGAAAATATTTTAAAAACGATTGCAATATTTGTACCGAGCAGACAAAGTGGCATTGCCAAGTCTCTAGCACATTGTTACCGAACAGACAAATAAATAGACAAGAAAGCGAGTTAGTAAAAAAAAGTGTTTAAGAAAGGGGGAGGGGAAGTGGTCGGGCCGTTACAGGTCTGAAGGTCAGGCGCCCTGAGGCACTGTATTTAGCATGTACTTGGAGGCTACCCAGACAGACGTGTCTTCAGCCCCGGCGCCCGAGCAATGCGGCCTTCGTCTTGCTGGCTCCTACACTGCTGTCTATATTCCTCCCCTGCCAGGTGCCAGAAGCTCTCAGCTGCGACTAGTTTTCAAACTTGGCGCCATGTTGCTTGTACTTTAAATACGTGTGTATATTTACTGTGGCGTGATGTCGCCAAGTTACTTGGGGAACTACAAGAGCGTTTAGTCACGAGCTCTACAAGGAAATAAACACACCTGGACTTGACAATTGTGTTAGTTGGTGAATGATTGCTAGGGGCCGGAAAATTTCGCTGCTTCAATGACTTGTATGTTAGAATGCACTGACCTATGCATGCTTAAGTCCCGACCATTTGTCCACTAGCTTCTACTCAGTGGAACAACAGACAATGAACGGATATATGGGGCTTGAATATGCATAGGACAATGGATTCTAGCATGTGGGTCATTGAATCCGCGATATTTTCCGGCCCCTAATAATTGATTAATGATTATCACTTTAATTTCAAAACTCCATTGATAGAGTTTCTGCAATGTTCATAACACGTTAACGTTCTGTGATCTTTCAATGACTTTTGAAATTGGGTAGTATTATAAACTGATGTGATTTTAAATTTTTGTTGCAATGGGAGTTTGCAATTAGAATTCATTGGTTTGTGGACATACGCCACTGTTCATGTTTTGCTGATCAAACTTGTATTGAATGACAAAGTACAAAATGAACCAAAACAATAGACAAAATCCACAAAAAAAACCACAGAAAAAAAGCAAACCCAGAGGAATTCTGTCTTTTTTTAATTCGACAACAAAGAATTTTTAAGGTAGGATTCAGTCGAATATGGACACAACACCCAGACTCAAAAGACAAACACAAATAAAACCAGATTCAAAATGAAGAAAGATGGACGTAGACAAAAGCAGTGAACAGTGGACAACAAACAAAAGACAAGAGACAACACAAGTTAAAAACAACGAAAAAATGCTACGTTTCGGGAATTGCGATCAATTCCCGTCTTCAGGCTGAGATACAGCTGGCCGGAACACCAAGATGCGACTCTTCCATCTTTTTCATTTTGGGAATCTGGTTATATTTGTGTCTTGTCTTTTGTGTCGATATCTGACAGAATTCTACCTTTAGAATTCTTTGTTGTCTAATATAAAAAACTGACAGAATTCCTCTGAGATTGCGTTTTTCTGTTTTTTTTTTGTGTGTGTGTATTTTATGTCTGTTATATTGTTAATATTGTGCTTTGTCATTCAGCACAAGTTTGATCAGCAAAACATGAGCAATGATGTATGTCCACACTGCAATAAATTCTAATTGTAAACTGATGTGTTTGGCTGGACGTACGCCATTGCTAGGTACTGTTTGCTAAGTCGAGGAAAACCTATGGTGTTCTCCTTTGTCTCCTTTTCTATTGTCAGCGAATTAAAATATAGGAAATTATATTTAAGAGCCATTAGTGTTTAAAATCAATGTCAGGTATTTGCCGTTACACTTTTATGACACACCAGGGTGTTCAACTATGATTTCTGTGTTTTAGTACACAACACTTGATAGTTTTTCTGGCATATCACTTTGCGATCCGTTGTATGCAATATATCGGCTTTTGATTTTATGGTATTTTATATACCTTGTCTAGTTTAAAAAAAATTTTAAAATTTAGTATTAAGATAAGTAGCTTTTTGCACTGTGATGTTGACTGTTAAAATACCTTTAGTACGATTCAACTATATAGATTTATTCGCTGTATGCCTATTTCCCAAGGCTAAGAATTTAAACGCGTTGAAGAGTCGCATACATTTTAAACCTACATTGCGCGAAATTGCGCGTAAAAATGCTCCGTAACATTTGTTAAATAAAACACAAACACGATTGCCAAATCTATTTATTAACGGCTACATTAAAATTATAAAACTTTACTATTATTCTGATGATTATGACAACACGGCGAATATATTCAAAACAAAATGTTTTCAGAAATTAGCAGGTTACGAAACAAAGTAAATACATAAATCTAAATTTCCGAAGTTTATAATTTAAGTTTGCTAAATTGGGATACGTGATCAGTAGATGTAAAATGTATGTCCGAGCGCAGGGGAGGGGGGAGGGGGAGCGGGGGAGCCGCGGCCGCCATCTTGGATCCCGGCCGCCATCTTGGATGGCGTCACCCGTCCGCCATCTTGGATGACCTTGACCTTTTGCAGTCGCCATCTTGGATTGCATCACTTCCGGTCGCCATCTTGGATTGCATCACCTGCCTTTGATGACGTCACTTAATTTTCTAGAATTTTCTACTCTGTCATTCCATCTGCTCCCCATTCCAATCCCCCT
>PNEQ01029513.1:24289-72536 GCA_003012365.1 Medauroidea extradentata | reverse complement strand
TACCTAGAGGACAACAATAAAACTAATTAAAAAAAAAAAGATAGAAGGTGGAGTCAATGAGGGTAGCTAGGTATCAAGTCAACAGACATTAACCAAGATGGTGGGTAGACCGTACACAAATAATTACGAGACACATGCTGAACAGATCCCGGATCCCGCTCCTAGGCTCCTGCAATAGAAGGAACTATACTACACTACTGTCGGTTATTTTTTGTCTTTATGATAGAGATACATCTTGTTAAAATTTTGTTCCCCATTTTATTGAACTGGTTATCCACATACTACTTAGCAAGCTAACTTACTATATTTTGTTTATCATACGACTAAACCAAGTTTATCATTTATAATTCTTTTATTACGTCAACAATTTTGACGTTCACTGTTAATTTGCACCCACTTTGAGGAAGGCAGGTTTACCAGTTATGCTGGTAACTTCTTGTTTTGTCTTGTTAATTGGTATAAACTCGTTATTATTTTTTTTTAACATACCTAACAATTTATTACTGACATACACACATGTCCAACTAAAATAGTATATTGTAGTAATATTTGTTGCATATTTGTTCACGATTTATGACTTTCCTCAAGTGTTAACATCTTCCTTCTAGTTATATTAACAACCTAAACAAATGACTGTCTGACGGTAACTTATGCGCATCTACAGTATTTTCCGATTGCGATGAAACATTGATGAGTTGTGTGTGAGCTCGCGGAGATTTCTGACAAACTAATCTGTTTATAAAAGGGGAGGGGTGGGGGCAAAACGGGGCAGGTGAGCACAACGGAATGCCCAGAAAAATAATGAAATAGATTTCTTTTTTAAAATGTTTGTAAAACATTCGTTAGTGACCGTTAACATCTATTCGCACCATTAAGAAGTTTTAGCAGTGTTATTTTTCTCAGCAATTTTTTTTAGAAAATTTAAGAAACAAATTTTACCGAAATGCATTTCTTTCAAATTTATTACAACGGTTAATAGTATCTATTACGTGTATGAAAATTTATTTACCAAAACGATTTTAGCAAAATTCTTACTAAAAACGTATTTTACAATACTTTCATTTTTTTGGACAAACTTAGCTTAGTACTTGCGCTACATACATAATAGCATTTATTTGTAAACAATGGGAACGTGTTCGCAGGCAACAGCTAGTGGGCCCATACCAATAATAAAGTTAACATTTTTAAACAAAAACAGTTCGACGAAGAATGTTTTACAAAAATTGCGAAAAGAAAGACTGTTTAAAACACGAAAGACAATTGTTCATAATTTTATGTGATATGAATTTGAAACCTACGTTTTCGATATTATTAGTTATTTAAAAAAAATTAGACATTATTTGAAATAGCAGTAATCTTCCAGAAAGTATATTTAGAAAACTTTCTGTTCAAACATTAATATCTTAATCTATTAATATAAACGGTATAGTAAGCAAGTAACCTTTCGTATCGCATTATGATTCATAAACATACACTTGGAATAAAAAATATTTTTTTATAATGCTTTTTCATAAATGTGATTTTTTTATAGTTCGCAATCGTATATGGACAAGAACAGTTTTTAATACATAGGTATAATTTCGGTTTCAAAATTTGATCATGACCTTTCTATTAAAGTGAAAATCAGACGGGTGTTCTGTGAATAAGTTTTAACTGGGAAGGTGTGCATACATAAACTTAAAAGAGTTTCCTGTGTCTGGCAGTTAGTTATTGCCATGTTGTCTGGCAGGACTGCAGCTGATGAGAACTATACAGAGTTATGTGCCAGTTGACGGTACAACTATGTCACGTTGGTCTGCATGTCCCGATTATTATTAGTCAGAGGAGACAGAAGGATTAGTAGCAAGTAGATATTTCATTGTCACTGGTCTACGATGCGCGCAATGTATTAACTTGTACTGTTGTTAGGGACCCCTGATTGTTTAGAAAATATTATTGTCTCAGGATCCCAATACCGTCACTGAATGTGTTCGGGGTAATATAGGCCAGTGGATTTCAGCCTGTTGCCAAATAACGCAGAATATGCACGTTTCTAGTAATTTATTATGGCATTGCTTTCGGACAAATTACCATTTTCTGTATGGAGAACTTGAGATCGTTGTACACAAATGAAGATTTAGGAAAAATAATATCTGATGATGTTTTATTGATTTTTTACTAATAGGGAAAGTACTTATCTCCATGTATAAAATATAACGCTGACTGACTGACTGTATGACTGACTGGCATATGAAACTGCAGTCCAAACCGCTGGACCTAGAAATGCGAAATATTTTGTGTGGGTTCCCATTAGGTCATAGGCGAGCACTGAGAACAAATTTTTCGAAATTCGTCCCCTAAGAGGTTGAAAAGAGGTAAAATAAGTTTTATAAGATTCGTATATATAGCTCAAACCCGACGGCCTATCATCGTGACATTTACTTCAGTGGGTTAAGCATAAAAAAGCATATTCGCCAATTTAAGGGTTTTTCGGAATTCAATTTTTATGGGGATGAAAAGACCTGAAATGTGTTTTCAATTAATTATCTATATATTTTTAAACCAACGGGCTATAATCACGGTTTCCACTTAAATTTAATGCCCATACAATAATCTTAACTGTCTGTAAAGTTTTTTTTCTCGCAATTCGAACCCTTAGGGGATGAAAAGACATGGAATGTGTTTTAAATAAATCCACGAGTGCTATCGAACCCGTCCAGATATAGAACTGGTTTTTTTTATGATGGTGAATACGTCAATGACCGTAAATAAATTTCAGAACTTTTCTAAATCTGAACTCTCAGAGCTGTGAAGTGAAAAAGTTTTTAAATTAATAGTCGATTACACTTTGATTCAATGGGTTGTTGTCTTTATTTTCACCTCAGTTGGGTAACTATACAAATTTTTAACACGTGATGGTAAGATTTTGCAAAATTCGGTCACTATAAAGGTGAAAAGCGCAAAATTTGTTTTCATTGACAACATGATATCTACCTAAAATATCGAGAAATCGAAATATTTTTTGCTTCAGAATGATGGATACGTATAAACGAAAAATAGTTAGCTCTGTTTTTATAATGAGAAAATCTCTCTCAAATACCCGATTTGGTAGGGCGATAAAAAAAAGCAAGTACAGCATTAGAGATGTAATTTAAAGGGAAGTTGACAATCTGGAATTATACCGTTACATATGGTTGTACAAACTCTATGTGCCCAGTGACTGAATATTTTAATTTATTTTCAATTAACTTTAGACGGTATGTATTTAGGACATTGTCATCAATAAACGCACTAGATATAAACGAGTCATCATACCACGTATACTACTTATACAATCCAAATACTCTCTCATAATCAAGGTATGTTTTGCTACGATTATAAATAAAGCCCAGGACAGTTGTTAAGATTGGCAGGGGTAGACCAAGGACGTTTTCTCACGTGGCATGTATAGCTATAGGCTATAGCGAGAGAGTAAGCCCAACCTGCAGCTTGGTTCTCCTAACACTTGATAGCCGAGTTACTTATCTGGCGTACATAGAGGTCTTTAAATTTATATAAATAGTCGCTATTACGAGTAATTAAGGCGGGCAATGCCGCAGGTGAACTTCTAGCTTATGTTATAAAAGTGATTGTTTATTCGTATTCTGTGCGGTCCTATACCAGTCATTCAACTGCGGTGAAATTTCTGCAAAAAAAATATATAGGGCGGGGAAGGCAAAATGAGGAAGAGGGACAGAACAGGATACACAACATTTTAGTGAAGAAATAAACTTCTATGAGTTTTTTTATTTACTTTTTTAAGCAGGGGGCAAAACGGAGTGGAAGGGCAGAACGGGGCGCCCGAAAACTTAGTAAAATAACAATGAGATTTGGTGAGTTGTGCATGCGTCGGAAAAGTTTTTAGCGGAAAATAAACCATCTTCTGGAGGGAGACGGGTCAGAAAGGGGCGTCCAAAAAGATTTTAATTTAACGGAAAACTAATAATAGTTCGGATAGAGGTGGGAGGAAAAACGGGGTACAGCCGCAGAACAGGATAAAAAAATTGTGGAACCATTTTCTTTTCAAAATGTTTATAAAACGGAAATTAATGACCCTTAACGTCATTTTCCCCCAATTACCAATTTTTTTTTATTAAGAAATACTATCGCTTAAAATGAAAACCTTGGAAACGAAGTTGCGGGAGCCAGCTAGTATGTTCATAATTTTCAAGGTGTTTAAAAACTTCCTGGAAGATCCTATAGCCATTACGAGTCTCACCAAGATTGAAATTAAAATAAGTGATGGCATATATGTAGGTTCGACAGGTACTCAGACACACATAATTAAATTAAAGATGTAAATCCTAATATGACACGTATGTTATGCTTACTCTCGCTTGGGCTCTGGGGTTTAGATACCGGCCTTGGCATCCTCACACAAAAATATTCGTTCATACAAGACGTGTTGCAAACTATCACACTGATGATTGCTACTGTTTGAGACCAGACACTATCTCCCTGATTTCCGCGAATAGATTTCTACACCACTTTGTTTCAATGCATTATGAGCTCACCTGCAGTTATGATTTCTGGATATTGGCAACGCGTCTACGTGTAGAGACGTCACTAGTTTGACTGTGTCGGTCAGAACCTGGTTACTAAGACACTATACGTCTGTGATTAGCGAAAAGAATCACAAGATGATTAGAACTTAAAACATACAGTCTCTGACCACGACGCAGAACTGCAGGTGTGCACATAAGGCATTGAAACAAAATTGGTGCAAAATTAGTTTCACCTAAAATTAGTTGCTCTATACATGGTCACTAACATACGGTGCGTGAAAATTTCATTACTTGTACTATTGTTGAAACAAAATTAACTTGTGAATAAAAAGCATAATTCCAAACATTATTTTTTCAATATTATTTTGTTACTAGAATAACAATCAAAATACATGTACAGGATTTGACGTGCAGAAACGGAAATACTGAAAGTGCACCAACAACAGTGAGAAAACATTTGTTTCAGTTATACAGAGCAAGTTGCATGTGCATAGACGTTTGAAAAGGAGAGGATTAAACGAATTTCTCAACTGGAGCATTAAAAGTTTTGAAGCGTGTCTAGCGTATTCTTTTTACGATTAACTATCGAATGTGATCCAAATATGTTTATTTATTAAAATAATATACACTTCAAACCATGCATACATCTAGGGAACCCTATTTTTGGTGAAAATAATTTTTCCCCAACTTATTCAATGCCCTACATGTGCATCTGCAGATATTCTTTGTGATAACTGGATAGTAAGTACGTGCAGGAGCGTCTGTGATTTGTGGGTAGAATCCCTAGACGCTGAGAGCTAAAAACATCCAATTATTGAATTGACCTCGAATTATAAGTGCAGATGTACACGTAAGGTATTAAAACCAACGAGCTATATAGTAAACATAGAGGGGCGGAAACAGCAATCTCCAAGGCACTGAGGTGAAGCCCAATTGAACGTGGTATTTTGACTCTAGATAAAATGGCGGACTCTTATTTCCGGTCGAGAGACGAGAGTGATTATGCTAATTTAAACTTTATTACATTACAATATATTACAATAATTATTGGCATTTTTTCTGGGTTTAGCGGGAATATAGTGGAGCTATAAAATAACGGATTTTATGCGAACATAATGACGGATTTTTAACATAATGTTGGACACACTGCTTTTCGCCATGTTTTCTGGGGTCAAAACTTCCGTTCAATTGGGCTTCACTTTGGAAGCGTTTCCGCCCCTTTATGTTAACTATATAGCTCGTTGATTGGAACAGATTGGTGAAAAATTCTTTCATCGAAATTCAGTGGTTATAGTGGTCAGAGATTACATGTTCTTCAGCTCACGTGTCAACTTTTTTACTGCAAGTCACACGGAAAAAAAGGTTTTGTGGCCGTTACAAAATATTTTATGGGTATTTACCCTGGAAAATTTATTTTGTTTTCACCACAAAAATATTTTGTTGTCACCACCAAAATATTGTGGCCACCACAAAGTTATTTTGTGATTACTACAGTATAATATTGCACGGAAGACTTCCTACAAAATTTGTTTGTCAGTGCACAGACTTGGGGTATCGCAGTAACTTTATTCTTATTGGTACAGTCAAATGAGAAACGTCTTTCCACTGAGAACACTTTGAAACAACAATGAAGCAGAACTGCAGATTTGGACGTGAAAAAAGTTGTTGCTAAAATAGTAATCGCGAAAATCATGGCTTCCTGCTTATATTTAAAGATACGACTTGCCCACTGAAAGTATGTTTAGGTGTCCATGAAATTGTTTTAAAAAATGTGCTCTTTAGAAAAATAGCAACCTTGTTCGTAAAACCATAAGCGAGCGAGATAGATGCTTTTATTTTATTTTGCGCTATACGTTCCACAAAAATATTTACGGTAACACTGCGAGCCATTTTAGTTATCTGCGCTTACAGCGAGAACTGTTGTTGACACCTGTGATAGTGCCTTCCATATCGCTTTGTTTTACAGCATCAAGCGAGGATTTGTATTAAGAGCAAATAATAGTTTTTCACTCTACACAAATAATTTCTAAATTACCGTATATTTAAAAAGGCACTCGATACTACAGCTGTAACCTATTCACACTACTCTCATTTTGTGTTGTCATAACAATAAATGGTGTTAATCTGATCCACACATTTACCGGGTGGTAGCAACTCTAGTACCCATTACTGAAATCAGAATTGGTAAGAAGTTAGAATAAAAATCTTTATGATATTACTTCTCAGGATTGTACTGTATGAATTAAGTGCTGTTACTGGCGTAGCTTCATAAAAACCTAAAACATAAATTATTTAAAATAAAAATAGAGAAACTGTAACAAAAAATACCGAATCTGTCAATAAAAATGATATATTTTAACGTTATGAAAAAAAAAAGTTTCCTGACTAAAAATCCGTCTCAGAGAGTATAAGAGAGCATATCACTTCGTGCTACAATATACTAGCAACATGACTCACATTAAGAAAAAATAATTTTACAGATTTTCAACAAAAGTATAGAATTCACACCTTGTACTTTTACGATACACAGTAGTGTGTTATTATTTAATTATCATAATTTCACAAATTTTAAAGGTAGTTAACACACACATTTAATGGAGCAGCAAAATATGTGTATTTAAATTAACCTTGATTATTGCTGATTTTTACACGTCACAGCATTCTTTTTTGTTACAATTGCAGGGCATATATTTATTCGTTTAATTTACCCAACTGGCCGGGATGAATATTCATTTAATTTCATGTATTATTATATTTTTTATACTGAACTGCTTTTCATTCGTCACTCATGAAGTTCGTCGTTGGGACACTATCAACTTGTGTTAGCGCACAGTGGCATGGAAGCTTCCAAGGAAACAAGCAAACATTCCTTTACTTCAAGTCTGGAAGAGGAACAGCAGTCAGTGAATTTATCCCATTAAAGAGTTAGCGGCCCCGGCGTGTGAGACGTTCTGTAGCGTGGTAAGAAACGTACTTTCTCTTGTGTAACTATTCAAAATGTTTCCGACACGTCTTTCCACGAAAAGAAGAAGACACACTTCAAACTGTGTCCGTGTGATTTAAAAAATGCCGCCTACTTATTTCAAACATGACTTCCAAGTTCCTCAAAAGTGTTAAAACTGACTTACTCTCGTTGCTGCACTTGAGAAAATATTAACCGTAACGTTACAACTAAATCATAGAAATCTGCGTTGCACTTCAACATATAACTTCCACAAATAAAACAACACGGTCACATCTTGAAGAAAAAGACATGATACGAAAACACTGCGCACTAGTTTAGTTCTCCGCGCCTAGAGGCGATGAGGTGTTTGACGAACGTGTTATATTCCACTTATCGCTTTTCTAGTTTCAGTGCCTCAAACAAAAAAAAAACTAGCGTCGACTAACTCTTAAGGGCGCAGCCTACCCGCGCGTTTCATGCTCAGAAGCGACGGAACTATAAGAACGTCCTTGAAACTCGTATCATATGCCGCATTGACACGAGTCAAACAGTGAACTAACGTGCATTATTCCCACCGATCCAATTTTCCTATAGGACTTTAACTGGCAAAAATATATTTTATTAGTGAAAAGTGTGTAAAAAAAAGTGCAATGCATGTTTCTATCTGAATTTTACTTCCATCCGGGTTGTACATTTTGAAGTATGTCAGACTGAAAAGGTAGTTTTTTTTGCTATGTTGGAGGAATTCGAAACATGGTTTTAATGAGCATGGTATCTAAAGAATGACAATTAGTTCTTGTCCGAAGTGGTTATTTTATTTTTCTTATATTGGCACAACGGACTGATGTGGAACAGTTTCGTAGAAAATTGTTTTTTCCCGTACATTACAACGCATTTTAACTGCGTGGTACGCGGCACGCTTATGATATTCTTTCAAAAAAAATGATATGAAAATGCAGCTTTTTTTTTCTTCAAATACCGTTATGAAAGTTTTATATATAACGTTAGGTAAATAACGTGGCAGTTAGGTTCTTTAACAATGTATAGGTTAACATGTTTGGTAAAGTACTTAAGACTTTTTTCAATATATCATTACTACTGGTTAGTCACACATAATCACTGTAACACGCAAAATTAGTTTCGAAAAATATCTTTAACAACTTTATTCAATTCATTTTATTTATCTTAGACTAATCATAATAAGGTTAGTTTTAAATTATCTCGTTGAGGTATTCTAATTGATGAATAATAATAAATAAATGTTTGACAGGGTAACCACTTTTTTCTAAATTAATTAACGACACGCATGAATGAAACATTGCTTAACTTAAAACAGTTTTGCATACTCACGTGACACGTTGCCTCTCAAACGGAGCGCGTAATGAAGCGAAGCGGAGTGTTTAATTTGAAATTTAAATCACATTCAACTGGTCCAAGAGACGGGTGAGGACGATGCACGGTGGCCTGCATGCGAAGAGATTGTCTTAGGTGTTGCAGTGTCGCCAGGGGCAAGTGATCTTCTCATTGTATAGTTACGCGTGTTCGAGTGCAATATAATAATAATCTTGTATTTTTATGAAACTAAGTTACTTTTGTAGAATATGTTTGTGAGTAGTATTTCCTTTTACACATTAATTTTAGCACACACAAACTTTTCATAACGGTGCATCAAAATAAAAATTTGCAAGTAACTATGCTATGCAAATAGCGAAATACAACTGACTTAAATAATTTATGCTTAGCTATAATCCCACGAGCTACGTCATAAAACGTTTAGAAACCCAATATTTAATATTGCAAAAGGAAAGGAAAAAGTTTTAAACTAAAATTTTTTTAAAAGACAAAAATGGTTCACTGATAGTTTTTGTTATATATTTTGTTACGTAGTTAATGGCATATTAATTAACTGTGCATTACTTAATTTAATTTAGCTAACTGGTTTTCACTATTTGCATGGCAGTGTATCAAGCCAATTTTAACTTTTCGGCACCGGTACGAGAAAACTATGAGAGGTAAAATAGTTTTGTAAGAGGAAACTGTGCCCACAAGTATCGTCTACAAAACTAACAATATTTCATAAAAATTAATAATTATGATTTTGTCACATTTGAACACCTTTAAGGTGGTCGCCTCGACCGTTAACAAGTTTTTGAAAACGGCTGAGCGTGCACTGAAAAAATACTTATTGCTCTCAACAAAATATTTTGTCAACTTGGACCTTACCAAATTATTTTTGTGGTGAACAGTAAAATATTTTGCTGTCCCCAATAACATTTTGCAGTGACTACCAAAAACGTTTGTAACCACTGCAAAAATATTTCGGGAGGTCCATACTGTCAAAATATTTTGCAATCACCACAAAACCGTTTTTCTGTGTTTGTAAGATATGTCTGCTTAGGAACATCATTCAAAGAACGCTACACGTGTGTGAATCCATTACAGCACTTTTATTTATCTGTAAAATATTTTTTGCGCTGCCGAAAGAAAAAGCTAAATAGAGTATTTTTGCGGTCCTTATTACGTAGGATTATCTTGGTTCAGGGTGTTTGAAAAGGTACATGGGCACATCATACATTTATCTAAAATATTACGGCCTTAAAATGATAGGATCGCCACTGAATGTATCATAGAAGCGTGTTGTCGGCTAGAAGACTACATGCCTGTTGAGTGACTTGCACCTAGAGACTAGGGTGTGCAGTGATGTGTGTGCTGCATCGTCCTTAGCTCCCCCCTCCCCTTACTTCTTGGACTAGGATGTGTAAATACATTCACCCAGGCAGGCGGCCTTCTTGAGGGTTTAAAGGTCAGCACAATGGCACTGGTAGGTATCTTTCAAAGAGAGATAAATGTGAAAATCAGGCTGGAATAGTAGACTGGTCGGGCTTCACTCTGTGTCAGTATCTGACAGTATTATCTCATTATTGGTATCTCCCTATTTGACTGCGCCAGTGTTAACAAGGTGCTTGACTATTAAACGCTGCCAATCGTCTGTAAACATAACTATCTTCCCATTATATTATGAAAGAACGAATATTTTCACGATTTTCCACTACCGCATAAGTGGGGACCCTTGTTTTAAGCGAAAATAATTCTGCCTCGCTTTGTTTCCGTGCCTTACGAGCACATATGTAGTTCTGCTTCGTGGTCAGCGATTGGATATTTTAACTCTCTCCGGAGCCTTGGAATTCTACCGGCAAATCACGGACGTGTGGTGTTGCAGAAAAGTTTTTGGAATTGGCTCAGTCAAATGAGATACGGCTCTTCACACAGACACGCTGCCAATAACCATGAAGCAGAATTGCAGATGTGCACGTAAGGCACTGAAACAAACTGGGGAAAAATTATTTTCGCGAAAATACAAGGTCACTACGCATAAGGTGGCTGCCTTGGTGAACAGGTTTTTTGCGTGTTCGAGGTCGAGAAGTGCGGAAGCGATAAGGACGACACAGCACGTGTGTCACGCCTCACACTAGTCTCTATGAGCAAGTCACTAGAAACTGGCGTGCAGTCTTCTCACCAACTCCCCTCTATTAGACAGTTAGTGATGACGCTATCATTTTATGAAGTAATATTCGAGTTATAGGCATGTAGTGTCCACACATACCTTTTTAAAGATTCTGTACCAAGATTACAATGCATGGAAAGCACCACAATAATACTCAATTTCACGATTTCCGGTCCAAGATCACAAGCTTAGAAGAATAATGGAGAACCTGAAAATGGTATATACGTATGTAACGTTATGTGAATGCTATGCCATTCACGCACGTTGAGTTGTTTTCGAATAAACTTGGTCGCCCGAAGATCTTCGCAGCACTCGGTGGCTTGGGCAAGTGACCATCTTAACTAACACAACTTTTCGTTGCAAGTGTTCCAATGAGGTATTTTCTGTCTGATAGTAACCCATATAGTAACTAAACCAGTGGAAATTTGAGCATATATTTTGTTGGAACATGAAATAATTAGTAACCAGTTGTGATAGGTCGGTGATAGCAGAAGACAACAAGCATCAGGGTGGTATGAGTGCTATCTGAAAACAGAGACAAGAAACCCTGATTTTCGCGAAAATATTTTTGAACCATTTTATTTCAACGGCGTAACTGTAGCTGTGCTTCGTTGTTAAGGTTTTTATGTTTTTAACTTTAATTATCTTAGGTTTCTAACCCGCTAATCACTAAAGACAGGATAAATTCGCGGGTTCAGCGACCTGTAGGCTAGCATGCAAAATATATGTGAACTGAAGTAGACAGCAGATGCTCATTACCTGCTTGCTGTTAAAGTGATATAGGTCTGTATTAGTTACGTATACATTATTGGCTTGGAGATTTCCAGGAGGTGTCAAAAAAGTCAAAGGTCAATTGCGAAAGTGACGAAAACTTGCAGTTATTGGAGTTCTATCTTGTGTTCAAATGAAAACGCAAATTTTTCAGGTCACAGCTAATCACAGACGTGTTGTATTGCAGTAACCTTGTTCTAACTGGCACGGATTAGTTACTGACGCCTCTAGACACAGACACGCCGCCAATATTTAGTTGCTTGGATATACTCAGCTGCGAAATGTTGAGTCTGTTTGCTGTTCACAGGAAATTTGATTGTAAGACCCTTTGGAATTACACCCTCACTGCGGCATTTGCAGAGGAAAGTCAAATTGTTGGAACATCGTGATAGGTCAACCATTTTGTTTTCCATTTTCCTCAGAGAACCGGGTCCATACCATGCATTGATATGATCTTTGAAAGAACTATGCAATGGCAGTGCATTGCTGGATTTAGTTGCTTGGACGTGCACTCCCATTGCACAGTGCTTTCAAAGATCATACGCCGCTAATAACCACGAAGCATAGCTGCAGATGTGCACGTTAGGCATTGAAGTAAAGTGGTACCAAATTCTCTTCGCGAAAATCAGTTGTCCCTATCAACGGGTTCGCAGTGGTCCTTGGCCGCTGTAAAAGGCACGGCTGGCCGCATTCGCCGTAATTAATGGCGAGCTCGAGGCGAAGTTGCGGTGCAAGACGCGAAGTTTCATGAGGATTGGTTGCTGGACGAGTGGAAGAGGATTTGGTTGGGGGGGGGGGGAGGAATGGAGCCCAGGAATTCCAGTTCCGGCGCTAATAGCTCGCCGCCGCGTATCTCATTAAAACCAATTACGAGCGGCGCGTAAGGTCGACGGGCGCGCCTCCCCGCTACGCGAGACTCGACCATATGGGCGCACAGATTTTTGTTCTCACTCTTTCGTCCTCACTACGCTTTCCTTCTCGTTCCTCTTCGCCCTTTCCACTTCTGCGCCTCTGTCTGATACGACTGGAGAATGCGCAGCAGTTGCGTACTAAAGTGACTGAAAGGCCACTGGGGGTTCCCATCTACGCAGTTTTTTTCTATAATGTCTAAATTCCAAACAGGAGCATACCTATATTGTAAAACACACACACACACATATTTGTTGACATATTTTTTTTTTACTTGAAAGCCTTAAACTTAAAGCAAAATTACATTACGTTTTGCTTTAAGAAATATGACTACATAGAAAAAATTTTTTTTCAACGAATCGACGTGACTGTTTAATGACATCTGAACACTTTTAAGAATATTTAAAAAGTATATTCGAAAAAACACTGTAAATAGGAACTCGTAGCCCTAGTTTGTTCAAATGTGTAAATTCATAATTATGTATTTGTTCGAAGTACTGTTAGTTTCGTGGACGTTACTATTGAGTTCATTATCCTGTGATGGAGAAATTTTTAGCAGGCACAATATTCTCATAACGGCATGTCGAAGTCAAAATTTACATGGTTCAGCTTCGTACACCCAACAAAAATTAACAGATTTACTGAAAATGTTAGATTTACAATGGATTTAGATGTCACGGGTTACATGCTGCAAAGTAATAAAACATAAACAACGTATTTTTCTATTGGAAAAATAAATCTTGGTTGAAATAAAGAATTTTATGTCGAAAATTTGCTACACGTACGCTACAGTAAAAAATAACAAGAATTATTTTATCTATAAAAATATTTTGTTTCTACCTAACAGCGGCATTCCTTATGACTGGAGCAGTGCGAAATTTGTAGCTATTGCCAGAACATCTGATTTTTGGTGAAACGTATTTGACACCAATTCGCTTCAGTGCCTCGCTGGTGTGTTTGCAGACCTACTTTAGGGACAGTCTTCAGATGTTCTTAAATCTCAGCGTCTTGGGATTATACTTGTAAATCAAAGACTTGTGGTGTTGCGGTAACTTTATTCTGATATGCACAGACCACGGCCGTAGAAGAACATGTCTGGACACTCGCCTATCTAACAATGTATTTTGCTTGACCCCTTTGTTGTTTGGCTGTAGTTCGTCAAGTTACCGAGAATGTCATACTTTTCGGCGCTGTTTTCCGGGCGGTCGGACTCAAAACTCCGTCCACTTTTTTCCATTGTTAAATTTATAAAGTAAATAAAGATTGCTGGAGCCTTTTCTTAAATTTGTGAGCGAAGAAAGTATTTCATAAATTGATAAAAAATACGTTTTGATAAATTGTTTATCTTAGCAGAAAGGAAGTGGGCGGAGTTTAGTCCGACCGCCGTAACATCAGCGCCAATAAAACACGATATTCTCGGTAACTTGGTGAACTACAGCCAAACAACAAGGGGGTCAAATATCCAGGCGAGTGTCCAGACCTGTTCTTCTACGACCGTGGCAAAGACAAATGAGCGACGCCTCTGCACGAGGACACAAAAATTAAGTATAATGGAATCATGGTTTTCTTAATTTATTTTACATTGTTTAGTGCTTATTTAACCACAATTATCCATAAACACGTCCTAAATCAGGATCTACCCCCCTCCCCCCATGAATTTTCGGAAAATAAAAGTCAGTATGCCCACGAATGTAACACTAAAACCAACTATTTTGTTCGCACTTGCAGACGGCTGATACCGCAACGCGACCACCTGGTGCTGGTGCGACGGCTGTGTGCGACCACAACGGGCTAGCCACACAGGCCAGCCACAGTTTAGACCAAGCATAAATTGTTCCGTTGTTTTGGTTACCGCAGTGTTAGCGTATTCCTGCGTCCCAGTCAGCTGTACCCTCGAGCCTGACGATAACTGATATTTAACGACCATATCCGTGAAAAATACACCCGTGAAGTAAAAGACAGAAATTACATTATTTGAAAAAAAAAAAAAAAACAGTGAAAGAGGAGACCTGTTACATTTGGTAGTACTGGAAATCTAGCTCTGTTTTGTATTTCTCTTGTTTTCAACTTATACTGATATTTTAAACAAGAGCAGCATTTAACACATGATAGCTTATACACGTCTCAGAAGTAAACATAGTTGTGCCAACGTAACAATACTGGCGAAAAATTGATCAAATCCCTAGTACTTCAAGAGTTAACCAATAATATTTATTTTGTTTTTAAAATGTTGAACGAATATCAGTGAAAAATTCAACCATTAAATAAAAGACTGAAAAGTTACTCTTTACAAAATGTGATAGAGAGGAATTGGTAAGTTTGGCAGCACTGATATTTTAGCTCTGATTTGTACTTCTTTTGTTTTCAACTTACATTGAAATCAAAATAAAAATTGTTTCTCATTTTGACAAACAAGAGCAACGTCTAACGTGTAATACACTCATTTTAGGACTAAACAAGTGTGGTCTGAATATTAGCGTGGTCTGAATGTTATCCTCCCACCAAGGGTATCCTAGATCGATTATCCGCTGTGTCGGATCCTGGATTTTCACAAGCGGGAATCATGCAGGGTGATGTTGCTCCTCCGCCATTCCCATCCGCTGTCTCTCCATTGTAGGGCCACATTTCACGTCATCATCTGGGACGCATAGTCGTAAAGTCTGCAGTTAGGGGCGAGATATTCTGACCCTAGGGCACGGTCGTAGAAGAACAAGCCTGGACACTCACCTGGAAACTTGACCCCCTTGTTGTTTGGCTGCAGTTCACAAGTTACCGAGAGTGATGTACGTCTTTGGCGCTGTAATCAGGGCGGTCGGGCTCAAACTCCGCCCACTTCCATCCCACTAAGATAAACAATTTATCAAAACGGTTTTTTTTATCAATTTATGAAATACTTCCTTCGTTCACAATCCTAAAGCATGGCTCCAACAATCTTTATTTACTTTGTAATATAAACAATGGAAATAAGTGGGCGGAGTTTGAGCCCGACCGCCCTGATTGCAGCGCCAAAGATGCACAACACTCTCGGTAACTTGGTGAACTGCAGACAAACAACAAGGGGGTCAAGCAAAATACATTAGTGGATAAGCGAGTGTCCAGACCTGTACTTCTACGACCGCAGTCTCGGGTACCCTCCCCATACGACATTTATGCCTACTGTTTAGAATTAAACACAATAGTACCAACTTATCAGCACTGAAAAATGTGTCAGGTCTCCAGTATGTCAAAAGAAGATACATATCACCTCATTTTCTTTTTGAAATGTTGAATGAAGAGCTGGTTGCAATGAGAGTCATGACGAGAAGAAAGGACTTGTCTCCGAACCAAGACGACGAGGCAGTTGCGTGTCGACTTCGTTCCTTAACTTGCGCAACGACAATTCCCAGGTTCGAGCCTTGCAGAGTTAAAACAATTTCCTTCGGCGTAATTTGAAGTCTCTACATGTCTTGCTTGGAGCCACGGTGTTTTATACATTTTTACCCAACTTAAAAACATACCAATCCTGAATAAACGCACACTAAAGATGTTTATTTCAATTTACGAATTTATGAAGAGCGATGTTACGATTGGAAGTAAATTTTAACCCAATATAATTATAAGTTTTAATAATTACGTTTTATGTATCGAAATTAAACTGTTAAACGAGAAGAGATACTTAAATGAAATTTTACGAAGTCATGGCATTGTCCACATTATGATAAAAAAACCTAAGACAACTTGAAACATTGTAAATGGAGTTCCTTAGATTCGTAAAGTAAAGATAAAATAAAAAATGAAGAAATAAGGTAATAACTGGAAGTACAGTCATCAACTGAAAAAGTCATTCAACAAAAGCAGAATTGGATAGAAGAACATTTGGGAAGACTAGGACGAGATGCTAAAGCTTGAATAAGAAAAGGCATAATCTAGGATTTCCAGACACATTTTTTGTGTATTTTTAAGTGCCGAAACTAAAACGTTGTGTTTAGTTTTCATATTTTAGTACTCTTTCAGTATTTTCACCAATTTTTTTATATATAGAGACAGTTAAGTTTGAAAGGAATCCATTGATAAGCAATTTATTTTAATTTTTATTCCCCATTTATACCTACGGCTGATAACTAGGTAGGTAGCTCCCTGAATCTAAGTTTCTTTTACCTCCTCTGTTCCAATTCGTAGATCACTTCAGGCAGAGACTATGCAAAGTAAACTGAATAGGTTAGTAAAATAATAGTTTTTCTCAGATTAACTTCTTTTATTTATAGAATAAACTTGCACTTTATTTTCCTCCTGCGACAAACTAAACATAATGTACATAAAGTTCCTTCAGCAAAACAGTACAGTTCATCGACACAGGAATATAGTTTCTCAAACAGAACATAGCTACATCAGCATAAGGATTGTACCAGAAAAAACAAGCATTGAAATAAAATATAATTTTGCTAAGGTGGTACTAGGTTAGTGCAGAGGTTTCACTGTTACTATCCGACAACAATTTTCAGAAATATGGAGGAATATCCGATACTTTACAAACCCCAACGACAGAAATAAAGCAACGTAACATTAATTTCAAATCGACAGATCCCGACGTTTTTTGGCCAAAAATGTGTCATTATTTACATCTAGTTTTTTTGGTAGTAAATAACCTAATTTTCACACACAAGAAAGAATAACCAATTTTGTTACGAAAGTATGACAATATTAAGCAAAATAATTGTTTTGAACGAACGGTGCGTTGTTCTTAAAAACGTCTGCATAGCATGCTTGTATTTAGATTAGTTTTACATTTGTTGAAAGCATTCAACTCACAAAAATTTGAGTTTTTTTTTTTTGCGTTAATGTGAAAAAAAATCTATCGAGCATGACTCTAATGCAACCATCGTTATTTGCATCAGAACGCTTGCAGATACGTGGTTATATATTTTTTCCCCCAGGTGCTGAATTTGAAAACGTTCGATTGGCCGCTAACCAGGTACAACTGCCGGACCACAGCGCTCGAGCGCCAGTTCCGAAAACTGACGCGTGCGGTCGAGTCCCGACACAAACATCGGCTCGGGAAACACGGGCAAAAATACCCGGCCTGCGAAAAAGCTGATTCATGTCTGTCACGACCACACGTCCGGGTGAGTTTGACCTCACATTTCCGAACATGACTGGCTGCAAGCACTGAACGTGTGTTGGTACACAAGCCTCCCAAATAGGCTAATTTTTATGCACTTTTTTTTAAAGCGAGTTCTGTTATTAAGGGCCGCGGTTCACCTCAGTTTTCAAACGTCTTTTTTATTTTTATAATTATACCAGATATTTTTCTTCTTATTATAGACATAAATTGTGCCTAAATCTTCCTCTTAGAAAATTGTTGTATCTCTCATAGTTTTTTGCATAATGAGTCCTATACGTCAAAATTTAGACTTTACGGTTTTATGAACGCCACTAAAACCAACCAACGTACCAAACCGAAAAAATTCACAGTGTATAACAATGTTATAGGCTATGATTTGAACAACATAAATTAAAAAATAAATGCATTTTTGTAATTTTAAACAATTTTTTAAATTTTTAAATTTTCATTTTAAAAATGCAACATTTTTTATTAAATACAAACATATTTATTTTTTGTCTTTATATGTATCATTTCATAGCCTACAACATTATTATACACTGTGAATTTTTTCGGTTTGGTATTATTAGTTTGTTTTAGTGGCGTACATAAAACCGTAAAGTGCATTTTTTGACGTTTACGACTCATTACGCGACAACTATGAGAGATACAACAATTTTCTAAGAGGTGCAGTGAGATCGTAAATAGATTTTTCTACGAAACTATTTCACGTGTGACCATTGTGCCAACTTACGAAAAGAAAACACACTTCAGATGAGGTCGGAACCTCATTGTTAAGACACTATACTCAAATTCACGGTTTCTAAGCTCTCCAACATGGCTAGAAAAAAAAACGGTCTCTTCAGCCTGTGGTACTTCAAAATGTAAGTACTATCCGAATGTTTGTCAAACTCAGATTGTGATATGCATTAAACTTTGCTACAGACTTTCCATCAATAAAATTATATGGTCACCACTTAATGTCCCATAGTAAAAAGATTCGGCGGGAAGCTTGCACGCTAGTTCAGCGCTTGGCTCGTTGAGGCGACGCGGCATTCGTTACGCGATTCAAGGTCGTCTTTATGTCTCCGTCAATTCTGAGCTTCTAATGCGCAGGTAGGCGGCGCCCTTAAGGGGGATGGTGCGCCAAAGCAGTGAATTTTCACAATTTTCGACATGACTTTTTCCCCTCGCTTATCATAGAAACTGAAAGCTCGACGATCCGTAGATTACACTTTTGTACACTTTCTCACTTTATTACATAGTCACAGACTTAATTACGTTTGGAGCACTGATCGCAGATATAGGAAAAAGTCTCTTCTTCCTATCTGCCACACTGCTCCAAAATAAGACAGTCCGTAACTATGTATATTCCATTCCATATAAGTTTGGATGAATCTGACAGCAACTTATGGGCAATAATTTTTTAGTACTTTGTGATTTTCTGCACAATGCAAGACATTTTTAGCTCTGAAATGAACCTGAAATGTCCATTTCAGCATTTATACTGCAATGTTTGTCTTGTGCAGTGTTAAAAATAACAAAATATTACAAATTATTGCCCATAAGTTGCTGTCGGATCTATCCAAACTTATATGAAGTGGAGTACAGTAATGTAATAAGTTGCACAAAAGTATCATTTCCGGATTGCCGAGCCTTGATTTTCGATAATAAGCCATGGTAAAAAGTTATGCCGAAAATTGTGAAAATTCACTGCTTTGGCACATTATCCCCTTATAAATCAGGGAATAGACAAATTGTTTTACTTTTTTTATGCTGACAAGGCATATTTTAATGCTTCATTTACTTTTTGGAATACATATGGCATTGATTCTGTTGTCGCTCCCGTAAATAAAGCAATTTTTCCTTTTCAGCTGTTTCCCGTAGCAAAATAATGAATATGTTATGGTTCCAGCAATTTCAGAAATTCGATTAAGATTGTATCTATGTCTTGGCATGACAACAGTTTTGATACATCGACTGAAACAGAAGTTATGGAGAAGAAACAGATAAATCCAAGGCGGTAGGGATCAATACCCCCTCAAGTTCAACGCAATGGGACCCTGATTATCGCAAGTAGAAAAATGTAGAACCACTTTGTCACAATGTCTTATGTTCACACTGGTAACTCTGCTTCATAGGCAATGATAGGGTGATTTTAACTCCCGTTGTCTTGGGGTTTACCCGATAATCAGAGACGTGTGGTGTTGAAGTAACCTTGTTCTGATTGGCACAGCGAAGTAAGTAAAGCCTCTACACAAAAGCCATGCTGCTAATAACAAAGAAGCAGAGAGGCATATTTGCACAAAAGACGACGAACCCAAGTGGTAGGTTTCAATAAAATTGGTAGAGCCACGATTTTATGGCGAAAAGATTTTTGCACCATTTGGTTTCCATGCCTTATGTTCACATCCGCAACTCTGTTTCATGGTCAGTGACTGGACGTTTTAACTGTCACACGTATTGAGGTTCTACTGACAAATCACAGACGTATTACGTCACAATAGCCTCATTGTTATTGGTGCAGTTAAATGAGGGGCCGGGTCTGAGCAAAGACCCGCTGCCAATAGTCGTGACGCAGAGCTGCCGAGGTGCACGCGAGACATTGAAACAACATGTTGCAAAAATATTTTCGCGACAAAATCGTGGCTTTAATTATTGGTATCCTGGCAGTTGTGGGTGTGATCTGACTTGCAGACAGACCGTAGTATCAGTAGAGACACTGGTAAATCGCGGGAAAAGTTGATTGTTTGCTAGGCTCCAACATTCTATGTATAACACTGAAGGTTTGTCACCTATATTGACTATAGTTAGAGCCCACGATTTTTGGTGAAAAGAATTCTGCAACAATTTGTTTCAATTCCTTGTGTGCATAAATGCAGCTCTGCTTCTTGAGTATTGGCAGAATGTAGGCGTGGCTCATTTGACTAGTGCCAGCAGCGACAAGGTTACTGCGACATCACACGTCTGTGATTTGCGGGTAAAACCCCGAGACGCCGAGAATTTAAAACAGCCAATCGCTGACCACGAAGCAGAGCTGCATATGTGCACATAAGGCATTGAAACAAATTGTTGCAGAATTCTTTTCACCAAAAATCGTGGGCTCTAACTATAGTTTATATGAAGCACTGTATCCGTCTTCAACAGACCCAATTGTAACTGTACAGTTTTAACACAGAACGTGTGTGATTTGCCGGAAAACATGTGTCACGATTGAGTTACTATAGTTTATTGGAGACTATGTTACATTTTTTCGCGATTTTCCAGTGTCTTTACTAATCATACATGTTGAGAGAAACTACAGCATTTTCAAGGGTATGTTGGCACTAAATAAGTTCGCGCTATACCATCATATCTATCGATAGTGCATGACGCAGTAGATCGGGCGTGCGAGGGTCTGCTACAGAGCGTGTTAATCCACTCAGTTCAGTTCCCGCAGCTTAGTGACGACTACACCGTACACTCAGCACATCCACCGTCCCTCGATTGTCTTTGGTTGGCTGGTCAAAAGCCTGTCATCGGCAGAGTAGAAGCGCGTCACGTCCACCGCAGGACGCCCGCCGGCTTCAGTCTCGCTGGGGCCACCGTCGACCCCACCAAGGCGATCCGGGTTCGATTCCCGGCGGGGTCGGTCCCCGGATTTTCGCATGTGGAAGTCGTGCCGGACGATGCCATTGCTTGGTCAGCTTTTCTCGGGGATCTCCCGTTTCCCCCGTATCTTCATTCCGACGCCTCTCCGTACTCACTTCATTTCACCCCTCATCATCGCTTAAAACCTAGATGCTAAGTGCTGACCAAACTCTCGTCAATCAATTCAATATGGCAGCCACTAGCGTTGCCAAGTCGGTGCTTTCTTTCTTACTGAATGTGTGGTGCCTCCTGTACACCATGCCACGTACCCTCAGTAAGGTTTGATGGTTCTGAGGGAGAATACTTTTCATGTGTTGGACATGATAAGGAACAATGTGTTTGAAAGTCTTACAGTGTCGTTACATAAAACCAAGAGAAACAGTAAATAAAAGGAACCGAATCGGCTGAAGTCACAACTACATAAATAACAAAACCCAAAAAATCCCAAGAGGATTTGTTTCAAATATCATATCATGTTAAAAGTCCAAGGAAAAAAAAATGGATAAACAATTAAAACTGAGAAAACTCAGAACACCAAAATTAAGTCAGCACAGACAACAACTAAGGCGACTAAAATTTTACACACAAAACAGTATGACCCAACAGTGACGTTACAAACACTAGACTAGATTAAATACACATGAAAACACGCAAGCACACCGAAGTTTCTCTCAGATGAGGAAGTCTGTATTTGTATGATTATTGAAGTTAGATATTTGCGGTGATATTTTTTCGAGAAATTAGTTTTTAACATTTTGTCATTATTATTTTCCGCAGTTAAGTCTACCACAGCTATCTATCACTGTCCGTTTTAATCTTTTAATGTCACCCCCAGGACGTATAAACCAATTAATCATACTTTACCACTGATCTATTTCACCAGAGTAAGCTTTCATCACAATAAAAATTGCATCCAAAATACAAGTAAGATGTTGAAGTAAGTTTTACGAGTCGAAAAGTTAACATTATGGGTAGAAACTAGAAAAATACGAGGGTTCACTGATCTGTAGGTTAGTCTCCAAGTAAGTAGATACTCAAGCATATAGTAGCTTCTCATTAGTTGTTAGTTAAGGGCGCGGCCTACCGCCATTTTCATCATAATTTTTTATTTTTTATTTGTATCAGATATTTTTTTCTTTCTTATTTTAGACACAAAATGTGACTAAATTTGTCTCCTATGGATTTTTTTATCTCTCATAGTTTTCACGTAATGGCTTTAAATGTTAAAGTCATATTTTGCATGTTTCCGTCTTAAGGACTACAATAAAACCAACTGATATACCAAACTAAAATAATCAGTGGATAAAGACATTGCAGGCTACAATGACATGCTCATAAAATTCAAGAATAAAAATTATTTGTATTTAAAAAATGCTGAAACTGAAAATAAAAATTTAAAAAATTCAATCTAGTTACGTTTTTGTTATTGGCTCAGCGACTTCCGGGAACTGTCATAAATAGAGCCAGTGAAAAGAATTCTGCAACAACTTGTTTCAATGTCTTATGTGCACTTCTGCAACTCTGGTTCGTGGTTACTGGTAGAATATAATGGAAAGAGGCGTGGCACATTTGACTGTACCAACCAGTACTATGTTACCACGACACCACACGCCCGTGATTTGCGGGTACAGGATCCCGAGACGCCAAGAGGTAGAAACTACCAATCACTGACCATGAAGCAGAGAAACATATGTGCGCATAAGGCATTGAAACAAATTGTTGCAGAAATATTTTCACCAAAAATCACTGGCTCTAGTCATAAGAGTCGAGGACCAATTACAAAATTAACACGAAATAGTTGAAATTATAGCTTGTTCCTAAAAGAAAACGCGAATTTTTCAGGTTCCTAATTATGGAAGAATCGTCCACGCCCTACGATAGTTTTATTATTTATAAGGCTATATATATATACACACACACAATTAACAAATTCTGATTATTCCGGTTCAGAATACGGTACTGTGTACATATATGCCCTACGATTATTGATAAATAATACAGTAGTTATCGATAAATATCAAATTAGTTAAAAGAGTGCTTTAAATTCATAATTTATTTACTATTACCGATACGTAAGCGAAACGTATTTATAAGTTCGTACTGTTTAATTTTAATAGCGTAGTTTTGATATTTATTTATTTGATATACTGCTTTGAGAGTCGTAATTTATGTGACTATTATAGTACAAAATTAGGTAATATTAGCAGACACACCTTATGGCATTTTTCGCAAGCATATTTGGCCCTAATATTTAACCATTTATAATTATTTAAGAATTTGACATAATATTACAAATTTCGGCATTTACATATGTATATATCAACATTGACTATTGTAATATGTACTGTACATGTACGAACTGCGACATTTTGTAATAATAGTTACCTATTATAACTGTTATCGATCCATTTGTTGACAATGAAATTTCAAAACGCATTTACTATTTATAAATAAGGTGATAAGCACATATTCTAGATAGGAGATTTTACACGTAGCAATGGTATCGATAATTTTGAAACAGCTCTGAAATTCATAATTAAATAAATATCATGACATAAGATAATTCAAACTTAAATATACGCCCTATTGTTATTTTTATTCTATTACTCAACAAATAGAAGGATTTTTATGTGCCCCGTGGATTTAAGTATTTAAAAGGGCATGGTATATTCAGCACTAAACGCATCAATTTAAAATAGGATTCTCGAAGCCAATCTGCAAAAATACAAACACAGCATCCCTTGGACAATAGTTTCATACCAATTTTCTAAGTAGGCCTACAGTTTTTTCTTGGGTATTCCATTTCCGAAAGAACAGTCTCTAATGACGAAATCTCGTATTACGGCTTAACAAATGTATCATTCTGGGTAAATGTTTGTTCGCAAATTTGGCAAATATATAAAAATCTAGGATTCTTGTTTTGTAGCTAATTCCGTTTAAGTTTCAAAATCGGGTGAATTTCGATTGGTGTTTTCAGCGTTTATTTGTCTAACACACACTCTTACGAGAAGTCCTCTCCTGTTTCATGGAATGTGTTGTAGTGTTGGTTAACTTTTTCATATTCTATGAAAACAGTAGATACCAGGAACTTCGTTTCTAAAATTTAAAATAATTCAGCATGCTTGTTAAGAACATGATTTTCGGCCCTCTCAGAATGTCTAAAAACAGTTTTAGACAGCTGTAACTCCAAAGAATACAACCTGAATTCGTTAAGTGTCAAATGAGAAGCATGCGTTGTAATTTACTTCGTGCTATCCAAAAATAAATTTTAGGGTCACTGTCAAATGTCCTATTGGATAAAGACTACTACGTAGAATACCTTGCACGCCAGTTTGGCACGCCAAGAATAGAGGCGACATGCTTCCCGTCGAGCGTGTTACTCTGGCCCTTATCGCTCCGCTGGAGATTTGATCCCGGTACAAAGGATTCTTAAGAGCCCATGTCACTAATCATGCTGTATTTTTCTTAATTTATTCCTGACTCCGAGTTCGGCTACATTTATTTGGAAATATCTTAACATAGACTCAGCTAGTTACATTACCTTTCATTACTCACATTCTATACAAATTATTGGATCGTAATTATGAAATAATTAAGCTAATTCAAAATTTAAGGTAATAATTATCTCTCACAATGTTAGACTAAATAACTCCTAGTACCATTTTAATCCACTAATAAGCACCTAACGTAAAATGTAATGTGACATATCAGGTTTCTGTTAAGAGACATTGCCGATGGTTCATTGTAACCTTAATTTATTAATAGTAAATTGAGTACTTCAACAAAACAGGTTGCACAGCAAGGTGGCCAAGTGAGGAAAATCAAAATTTTGTATTTGTATTAAAAAGTGTTACTTAATTTGCAGACGTTAGTAAAGAGTACATTTTTCTTTCACAAAAATATATCTCAGCCAGTTTTCCCGTAGTGGGACTTGAAAGTAAAAATTTGTATTTTTTTTTCTTGTTCTTATAAGCAGCAAATGTTAAGAACATAATGAACTGAAAAAATTCATACTACTTGCCATGGGTCACTGCTTGACCTGTTATAAATTCAATTACAAAATATTTTAGCATTTTTTAAAATTATCTGTACAGGCAAACAATTCTAAATTTAATATTTTTAAAAATACAAATATATATTTGTAACGAATTTAAAAACATGTTAAGCAGAAAACCGTAACGTGTAGTTTCAATGTGAATTATTTCAGTTCATTATCTTTATTGTTTTTTGCTATTTATAAGAACGAAAAACAGCAAGTTTTGACTTTGAAGTGCCATTAAGGGAAAACTACATTTGATATTTTTTTTTTGTATGAGGGAAATGTACTTCTAAGTAACATGTTCATCACTAACACAATGACATACACATATACAATTACGATTTTCCCAACTTTAACAGCTTTAACACATGTGATCTATTTTTCAACGCGTAGCGTTGTATCCCTTGCGCCGTTGTTGCAGGCGGCCGCTTGTGGCTCCATTAGGCCACGCCCCCCACCCCCCGGGCCTGTGGGGCTGGCTGGATAATGGGCCGTCAGATGTCCGGCGCGAGGTAATCAAGACGGCAAGATCCACTCACAGGGATGCTGTGTCCGTCACGAGCCAACACGCACACACACACACACACGAGGCCATTGAGAGGGATCGAGGCGAGCATTCACAACTACGCAAGCAAGGCGGCGAGGATATTTCATTACTTCTCATGCCGGGATCACAATGGGGCGACAGAAGCGACACGACAGCCGCGACACTATAAACAGTAGTTCTCCGCCAATCAGCGCTGAGGTTTCTGAGACGTCAGAACGACAAAACTGGCGAAGACGGCGCGAATTCCAAATATAAATTATATCGGTTTTATTCGAGTCGGAACTTAGGTAAACAGGGGAGTTGATAGTAAACTGCATTTTATTCCTCTTAAGAAATAATTTTGTCGGTTATCGTAAGCAAATAATAACCTTGTTAAGCACACGTGTAATTGTGTGTTTATTTGCACATTTCGTAATGCCAGTGGGTATTAAGAATATATTACAAACTAACGGGATAAACTGAAATACTGGTAACAACTGAGAATGTCGTACTAGAGGTCGTATTATTTTAGTGTTTGTCAAGTGGCAGCCAAACTATTGTTCACAACAATGAGAATTTTTACTGTCGCATCGCGACCTTCGCGTTGCTTCTGTCGAGGCATTGTGATTCCGGCGTCAAGGTGGAGCACCACAACACGAGTTGGAATAGCTCGTTTTCCTAACGTTAAGTACGATAGTTTAGACACGCGTGCCGGTATTTAAAATGTATCATTACGATACCCTCATGTGAAAACCTCGTATCTCCAAAATCTATTTTTTAACAGGAGAGGGAGTCTTTTGCTGGTGACAATCCAACAATAAAGCCTCGTGAGCTCTAATTTTTGCTTTAATATTTTTAAAAACATATCTGGAGATACATGTGAAAACCTCGTATCTCCAAAATCAGTTTTTTTTTTACAGGAGAGAGAGTTTTTCGCTTGTTACAATCCTACAATGGATTTGCGAGAGTTCGGATTTTTGCTTTTAAAATTTTGAAAAACATAACTGGAGATGCGTGCTTTTTGCAGTTGATAAGGATTTTTTTGGGGGTATAATGTAAAAATAAAACGAAAATCTAAAAAAATTGAGTTACGAGGTTTTCTCATGAGGGTATCGATTATTGAGCTCTAGTAAAATACAATACTTACTGACTGGTAGAACGCACAACTTGACCCGGTAGGTCTATAAGCATGAAATTACGCACATAACTTCCAAATATAACGTAGGTTTTTAAATGTTTGTTGCAATGGGAGTTTACAATTAAATTTTATTGAATTGTGGACATACGCCATTGCTCATGTTTAGCTGATCAAACCTGTGTTGAATGACAGAGTACGAAAACGAACAAGAAAAAAAAAATACAAATATAAAACGCACACAAAAATAAAAAAGAGCAATCCCAGAGGAATTCTGTACTTTTTTTTTTTAAATAAAAGTTATATTAGACAACAAATAATTCTAGAAATGGAATTCAGTCGAATATCGACACAACACCCAGACACGAAAGACACACAAAAATATAGAACCAGATTCCCAATATGAAACAAGATGGAAATAGACGAAAAACAGTGAACAGTTGACAACAAACACAAGACAATAGACAACACAAGTTAAAACCAACGAAAACCGCAACGTTTCGGGGATTGCAAACTATCCCCGTCTTCAGGCTGAGACACAGCTGGTTGGAACACCAAGATGCGAATGAAGTTCGCTAAAAAAAAATGGGGCTTAGGCCCTATATAGCCGGTATGGTCTCTAAGCTGCTCGGCCAATAGTGGCAAAGCGTGTGTGATTGGCTGGTCTCTCGGCCAATGAGAGGCAAGTACTCTCCTGATTGACTGAGCACCTCGTAGTGACGTTTGTTGTCTAATATAACTTTCATTTTGAAAAAAAAAATAATAAAAAATTGTCAAAGTTCCTCTGGGATTGCTTTTTTTTTAATTATTTTGTGTGCGTTTTATATTTGTTTTTTTCTTGTTCGTTTTCGTACTTTGTCAATCCACACAGGTTTGATCAGCTAAACATGAGCAATGGCGTATGTCCACAATTCAATGAAATTTAATAACGTAAGTTTACACTAAGGAAGGATTTTTAAAAATTCAAATAGGGGATGCAAGTTTGTATGAAAGTTCGACATATTTAAGTTTATGCGATTCTATACCATTCGTCCAATTTCGTTGAAACTTTGGTGAGTTGTGCATATGCCTGCGTACGTTTCTGTGGGATCAATACGTGATAGAGGAGCAGAACGGAGTACCTATACAAATTTATGAGGTGTGCGTGCGATCGCAAAGGTTTCTGCAAAAAAAAAAAATATATATATATACACTTACGGGCCAGGTGGGGTTGGGGAGGATGTGGAAACGTGACACAGAACGAGGTACCAAGGAAAATTTGTGAAACAATTTTTTTTTTTCAAAATGTTTCGAAAATGGTCATTAATTACCCTTTCCATAATTTAAAACCTATTAGAACGTTACAAAACATTTAAATTTAAAATAAATTATCGAATTAAGTTGAAATCCTCGTCAAGGAAGTCATGGATACTAGATTAGGTAGTTAACTCATAAATCCATAACATCTGACCAATATTGACGAAGCAATAGTCTAAAACTTTTTAAATTATGAACACATTATCTTTCCATAGCCATAAGCGAGTGCGTATTAAAAACGGGCAAACAAACAAGAATTCATTTATATACACTTTTTAAACAACATAACAATAAAATAACAGTAATTCCAACTCGGCATGTGATGGCCCAAGAGGGAGTGTTAGACAATTTTAATGTAATTTCTGTTTTTGTGTCGTAACCTTTATTTAAATTGTATTATCAAAATTTTATCGAAAAGTTATAGGATATATTCTTAGACTGATTGCCCTAAATAATAACTGAATCTTCATTCATTTGTCATACACAATCACTGCAAGAGAATTCTCGAAAGTTAGCCTATATTTCCCTTGTAATGATTCTGCATGACAAATTAATGAAATATTCCATTATAATTGATGTCAAGCAGTTTACCAACAATATATTCTATGCTTTGTCGAAGAGTAAATTTTGACTGAACAATTTGAATAAATGTTACGACTCAAAAACTGATGATACAATAAAATCCCACAACAGCGGAGACTACAGAATGACAGTGGCACGTCAGACAAATAAAGGGGAGAAGTGGAGAGAGGTGTAGAGGGGAGAAGAGGTAATATATGTACACGCACGTGCGCGCACGCATCGTCGTTAGTGTGGTTGAGTAGTGGTCCTCCGAGCCTTGTTTTCCAAACTCCCCCCCCTCCTCCCTGGCATGGTCGGCAGGCAAGACAACACAAAGCCTGCCATTACCCACTTAAGACGCGCGTTGCCTGACTTATGAGACACCACCACCTTCCCTACTCTCCATCCCAACAGCATTTTCTCGGAACTCCCACACATGCCCGTCTTACTAAAATAAGCCGGAGACCAACACAAAATCACCGCTGCCACGACAATATCTGTTATGTGCAAATATTACCATTATTTAGTTTGAAGTTGCTATGGATACTGTATGGTAATCTCTAGAGCCGGCGATTTTTGGTGAAAAGAATTCTGCAACAATTTGTTTCAATGCCTTATGTGCACACCCGCAGTTCTGCTTCATGGTCAGTGATTGGCTGTTTGTAACTCTCAGCATCTAGGGTTCTACCCGCAAATCACAGACGTGTGGTGTCGCAGTAACCTTGTTTCTGTTGGCACAAGTCAAATGCACCACGTCTGTGCAATTATACATGCTGCCAATTAACAAGAAGCAGACCTGCAGATGTGCACGTAAGGCTTTGAAACAAACTTTTGCAGAATTCTTTTCACCAAAAATCGTGGGCGCTAGTAATCTCAATGGAATCCCCAATGCCTCTTATGTGTAAAACATACCCACAAAGAATTAAAGTAGAATACTAAAGCTCATATATATATATATATATAGGGTTCAAAATATTTGGTACGACAAAAGCTCTTATGCAGTGGTGGCTCGAGGGTTGTTGCCAGGTGGGGCTGCAGATAGTCGGAACTGTACACTCTTGATGAACGCGCCATAGACCAACGAGCATGAAATATTTGCCAGCTACTAGATGTGCTGTGACCACTCAGTAGTAAGGGGCACCTGCACATCAGTGGCTGTAGAGTCAACCAGCGCACAACCCTGTACAGCTCTTGACAACTGCAGCCCTACCTGGCAACAACCCACGAGCCGCCACTGTATATATAGTCGGAACTGTACACTCTTGATGAACGCGCCATAGACCAACGAGCATGAAATATTTGCCGGCTACTAGATGTGTTGTGACCACTCAGTAGTAAGGGGCACCTGCACATCAGTGGCTGTAGAGTCAACCAGCGCACAACCCTGTACAGCTCTTGACAACTGCAGCCCTACCTGCCAACAACCCACGAGCCGTCACTTTTTATAGGATGTGCGTACACATAGAAGATATTGTCGTGACAACAACGAAATATCTTAGGAGGAAGACATGCGTGATAGTTAAAGCTGTTCATTTTTGGTGGCAATCATTATGAAACATTTTGTACCAATGAATAACTCTCACATCTTCACATCTGCTTCGGCAGAGTGAATTTGTGAACAGGCGTCAGTCATTTGATTGTGCCAATGAGAATATGATTACTGCGACACCACACGTCTGTGATTTGCAGGTAGATTCCCAAGACGTTGAGAGCTAAAAACAGCCAATCGCTGACCACGAAGCAGAGCTGCAGACGTACACATGAGGCATCGAAAAAAATGTTGCATAATTCTTTTCACCAAAAAATTACCAGCTCTAGTTAGGGTTGTTCGGGTGAGGAAAAATGGTAATTTTATATTATTATTAGTAGTAGTATTAAACATTGTTAGCTTGTTAAACGGTACTTGGAAGAATATTTTCCGTTTACAAAAAAAATGCTCAGCTAGTTTTCCCATGATTAATTTCAAAGTTTAAATGTGCTTGTTTTTTTTTTTTTTTTTTTTTTTTTTTTTTTTTTTTTTTTTTTTTTTTTTTTTTTTTTTTTTTTTTTTTTTTTTTTTTTGCTTATTTCACTGACCTGTTGGTCCCTATCCCTTATCGAAAAACTGGACGAGATATTTTTTTTTTGTAAGAAGAAGTGTGCTCCCAAGTGGCGCCTACAGAACTAACAATATTTCATACAAATATAAAAATATTATTATTCCCTACTTGAACACGCTTTAAGAAGATAATATATGACGTTTCTAAAATACTTTTACAAACTTAGAGGGAAGGTTTCTTAAGTGACGTGCGGTGAAGGTGTTGCAAGGTAAGCTGTGCTTTTACTCAACTGTACTTGTTTAAGCTCTCGTGTTCTCGCAAGCCTCTCAGGGTTAAGTTGTGCAGAGAACGTCTACGTATGCCGTGAGTAGACGAATTACGTTCAGTTAGACCCGGTTACATTGTGGTCACTGCTGCGTGTGCCAAGACTGTGAAGTACTGTGCAAACACCAGCTTACCTTGCAATTGTTCACCGTACGCCACTGGGTTCCTTACACCAAGGCAAGAAGTTTTTTTATGTAAGCCTAGGTCCGAAAATCCTTACTGTTCGATTTATTAATAACAATTTAGTCAGCAAGGTACTATCAAAAAATCTAGTTTTGATACCAGCTATAAAATTGAGAACCTGGGTGGACTAACGGCTTAAGTAAAAAAATTGTGTTTGGGGATAGTCAAATTAAAAATCTGTAAAGTCCTGGTAAATTAATATGGTCACCTTTATTAAATTGCATCTAGCTCCATCTATTATTGTCTGAGGGAAACAATTTTTATGGTGTATAGTAAAGGTTGTCAATTATAAATTTACAATTGGCGGACTAACGAGTTAAGCTGGTTTAAGTCGTTAGTTCACTCAGAACCTCAATTAATGTTGTTTCGATTTTATCGATAAAAGTATGCCGATGTCCTTATTTTCTTCCTCTATGGCGATATGTTGCCAAGAAAACTTGTTTATATTTTGTAATTTGTGTACCTATATAAAATCGTATCAGCCCAATCAGCCTGCTCACGAAACTGATATATTGCCAAGGTTAAAACTGCAACATTACACGAGTAAAATATATGGCAAAGACTTAAACTTTTAGGGAACAGTCAAATATATATTATCGTTATCAGACTTCTACGGTAAAAAGGATTCACAACTTTACTGTTACCTAAGTGAAGAGTCTTGGCAATGATAATAATGAAAATAATTATCTCTGGCTTTAGTTGCTATTTTGACGGGGCGAAATATGCCTACTGTGATTATTACATAGAATACTTTTGCTATTATTAAAAAGTAATGGAAATGTAGAAGCCGATCATAAGTATAAAATTTAACCTTGGCTGTATGGGAGGCTTGAAAGTTGCGTGTATAACATAGCCGCTACACGAATAATAATTTATCATTTTAACTGCTTCTCAAAGTAATCAAGGATAAAAAAGCTGCATCTCAAACGCCTGGACAGAATTTGCCGTGTGAATTAAACGGCTAAAGCTCGGCTCTGAGTTATGCGTATTATGAGCCGAATAAATAACTGCGTGTCTTGATTGCAAGCGGAACTCGCAAATTTTAATCAACGTCCCGAGGCACTTCATTCTCCCCTCCCCCTCCACGGCACTCTCGGGCAGCAACCGAGGTGAAAACGCCCAGCAACTTGGCGGGCAAATTAATACAGGAGCGAAAGTTAAGGGAGGTGACGGGTCGGTGTCTGTTTCCATTTGGTCCGCTAGAAGGCAGCAGCGTCGGTGGTGTGACGCGAGAAGCGGTCCAGAGGAGGGGAGGTGAGTGGATGGATGTGGAGGGGTGTGGCACCGAGAGATTATCCGCGCAGCAGGAAATGAATAATGCAACGCGAAGAAGCCCCCTAGCGCAGCTGAAAAGGTTTGGAGTGTTGAGGGGAGAGGGATGGTAGGCGCATCGCTTTGGTGGATGTTTCGCATCTGCTCCAGTCGGAGAGACGTGTCAGAAGGACTCTGAGAGGGAGAGAAGCTGGGGAGTTTAGGTGTCAGTTGTCAGCACTGGCTGCAATAAACTTCCCGCCCACCTCCTCCCCCGACAACCAATTCATGGGGGCCTGCATGCTCCCCTGGCGTCAGGCATATTCCGCGCATCTCGCGGCCTGTCACTCCGAGGGGGCGGCGCCATTGTATTTTCACGCACCCCCTTCACCCAACCACCTTTTTACCCCCACGCCGTTCCCAAACCCTCCTCCCTCCCACCTATTGCTGCACATCAGTCGCCGGATATTTATTCGCAGTACACCGCAACCATCCGTCAAGCGGCATGCTTCGGAGAGGGGGTTGAAAGCGTTCGAGGGCCTGCGGAGGGAAATTCAAATTTATGTTACCCGTGCAGTTCAAGGCCAAAGATACCTATTCACGCTGTTTTTCGAATATTTTTGAATTCTAAACATTAAACTGCCATGTAAATTTGTTGTGAATTGTTTTTAACACTCAGCATAATGTTTTCAAAACGTTTTTTTTTTATTTTGGTTAGTTGTAGCCTTACATAAATTTAATAGAATTTGATAACGAGCCAAAGTTGTACAATTTACCTCTTAATAACATAGGTTATATAGTAAACACATTTCTGAACCCATCTATAAAGCGGTTTTACAATGTCTGCTACAGTTTAGACTTAAAAAATAAATAAAAATATTGTTCAAATAGCTTAAACAGGAACCCCAGGCCATTAACCGTTTGCCGCGAGAGAACAGTTTATTGCACTTCAGAACACCTCGGCCACACTGTATCGTTACGTTGATAAACAAATTCAGCTTGACCTCATCGTAGCCTCTCTTATCTCTGGTTTTTAACTGACAACATTCTTGACGCTATCTCTCGGTACGATTCTGAATAGTGTATCAACGCGAAGCAGCGTGAAATATACCGAAAATAATAATAATATTAAAAATAATAATATTTACTGTTAACGCGTAGTAAGTTTAAATTTTGCGGTCGTTGCAGAAACTTAAATTGGATGCTTAAAATATTTTATAAAATACATAGAATCTAAATAAATCGATTTCACTTTATAGTTATTCAAGATACCTGCGCGTACGTTAGAAAATGTGTGGAAATATATTCATTTCAACTGCCAACCGTAGAAGGAATGAGACAAGCATTCATAATACCGAATTATGCGCAGAATCAACCAGTTATTTATTTCATAAGTTGTTTTGCAACTGTGTTAAGTTTCTCGTAGACCACCACATATACAATTACATCGTCCTTCACGTATAACATGACCGCCACATTAAGTATATGTACACACATACACACACAGTATGTCCAGAAACAGCCGCATTATAAACACACCATGCTAATCCTAATTTAAATTGGAGACGAAAATATTCGCAAGATGTTGTACGATCACATTTTATGTGGCAGCATTGCACAGAGCACGTCCTCTCTTGTGCTACACAGACATCTTTACTTCAACTGTTCTAACCATTATACTACAGGAGCGGTTCAAATCCCGAGTAGTCTAAATTTTAATCTACGTTTAGTTGACGTAACATAATACCTGGACGAGGAGCGGAAGAGGGGACATTATCAGTACAGTGTTGCCAATATGTGCGCGAAAAGTATCGTACAGCATTTCGATACTAACATCTTCATTTCCAATTTTGCCCAAGATTCGTGTGGTGGAATTATAAGTCGGCAGTTTCTGGAGAATCTGTACTATGTATGTATGCATACATATATGTACATATTTACACACACACACATATATATGCACGCATACACGCACGTTTGGAAAATACATATACGGGATGAGCTAGGACGAAGTGTATTAATTTTGTATGGCGATTGCTCTAAAAAAACTTTGTTGAAAATGTGTTTTCAGTTCATCCCTAATTTGAAAATAGTGGGGGTAGTGCTAAACTGAAAATAGACTTTCAAATTACGTTTCGAATAAAATTTCAAAAACTACTTGATATTAAATAACGAAACTTTGAAAATGTCTAGTGGATTTCTTTTATTTGTTCTAAATAGTTCAGTTAGGTAATACCATTGGTCCATCGCTGTTCAAATGGGGCTTGACCCTTTACTTATGCTCCTAACTTCGGAACACTTCACAGTAATTCACTTTGTACTAAAGAACGTTAAAGAGGCGGGGAAGATTAACAAACGGGTAGTCCTGTCTGATGTCAAACGGTTGCATTTATTGTAAAGCCTGAAACATATGCAATCATTGCGATTGTTTAGCAAGGCAAAGTAACAAATAAACAGGGCGTGTCGCAATAATATGGTTTCGACGGACTATTATAATCGAAGATTTGTAACGTTAATTGAGAACACGTAGGTTGCAGAGTATTATGAGGTTAAGGGAACTGTGTCATTAAAATAAAACCCGCAAGTCACCAAGATTTACAAATACGCAAACCCAGATAATGCAATCCAGTCCAGCAATGAAATATTCTTTACTATTTCACAATGTTATTACATCGACTTTCTATACCGTGTCCTTCGAGATATGACACAGGTAATTACCAGATAAGGCTAAATGATGTACAAACAAAAAATTAGCAGCATAACTTATAAGCCTACTTTCCTTAAAGAGGGTGCATATTAACCCTGAAGTTTAAATTTATTAATTACACATAAACTAAATACAAATCTGACTTTAATTTTGTGTATTTATTTCATCCTGTGTTAATATTTTCAAAACGGCTGTTTTTTTTTGTATTTTTAGTATAATATTACTCGTTTTTGGAAATACTATTTTTAGAATTCCACCAAACTTGGTTCACATATACTACATACAAATCTGACTTTACTTTTGTGTATTCCGTTTATATTGTGATCGTACTTTCAAAATGGAGACCACTTTTATATTCTTAGCATAATATTAACATAACATTGGAAAAATTTTTCAGAGCTTGACCGAACATTAAACACATAACTTATACTAAACACAATCCTGACTAGACAAGTGTGTAGTTCGTTCATTCTGTGTTCAAATTTTCAACCTGTTAGCCCCTTAATTTTTTTAAGCATAGGATAACATATATTAGAAAATATTTTTCAGAATTTCATCAAACTTGGTAGGTACACATATACTACATATAAATCTGACTTAACTTGAGTGTATTTTGTTCATAGTGTGTCCATATTTTAAAATGGCGGAAACTGTAATATTTTAAGCATAATATTTAATATCTTAGGAAATATTTTCCAGAACTTCACTAAACTTGGTACACATATACTACATACAAATCTGACTTGTGTACTTTTGAGAATTTCGTTCATCCTGTGTTCGTATTTTCAAAATGGGGGATATTTTTTTATATTTTTAGCGTAGTAACCTGATTAAATATTTTAAGGAATTTCATCAAACTTGGTACACATACTACACATAAAGCTGGCTTTACTATTTCCTATCTCGTTCATCTTTTTGTAATATTTTGAAAATGACGGCTATTTTTATCCTTATGATAGAAAGATATGTCGGAAAATTATTCCTCAATTTCATTAAACTTCGTATATTATTTAGTAGGCTAAAGTTGACTTTCCTTTAGTATATTTCATGTATCATACGCCTAAATAAATATTATAATTTAATATTCCCAGATTACGTAAACCATTTTAACTTTCAGGGTTAATTTTCACCCACTTTAAGGAAACTTGGCTTATCAGTTATCCTGATTACTTCTTGTTTTAATTGAGATAGTAGTTTTACTGAATCTTTATACTATATCGCTTTTCCTCCATTATGGTATACATTATATTTTCCTTATTTTATAAAATTTAGATCTTAATGTGTGTGAAATAGTTCACTCATTACAATGAGTCATTTGTTCATGTGATATACTACTTGACAACATACCACAAGCTATCAAATATGGTATAGTATTTACAGAATAACGGAAAGGCAATTTTGCGAACTCGGTAAGACAAATTACTTTTAAAAATGTGAATACAGATATAACGTGCATTCTTGGATGACTCATAGCTTTTCCGCAACACATACAAAAAATTGGGTCAAACAAAAAGCTTGCAAGTAAACAACGACTCAGTAGTACACAAGATAAAGGATCCTTCCTATATGCATTTGAAATGTTTTGTTGCGGCTTTTATTATTTTTTCGAAACATCTTAACATGTTTTTAAAATTTTTAATGTTTATCTGCAGATCGCACGGGTGAATCATTAATCGCTATTAAACATTTCAGCACCATTATTTTTGCAACCATGACTTCCGGGATACTATATATACGTATATACTATATAAACATATATAATACAGACTTCCGTACCTAGGGAAATAAAGGAAAAACAGATTAGTAAAAAATAAAGACAGAAGCATGTCTTTGGAATCTACAACGCCATATCTCCACAAGAAAAATGCTGTGACAGCCGCTTTAAGTCCCAATGGTGAATACAATAATGGCACAACACGTAAGTCGAGTGGCTTTTCGGGTATATATAATATTGCTTCATATATGCCGGTCAGCATCACTCTTACCACTCCACCGACTTTGATTATCTTTCACACACATATACGCACAAACACATCCTATCTCGGGAGTCACCATAAGTTTGAAAGTTGCTTCAGTTGTTAGTGAACACATCAAGAAGTAGGTTTATTACATAATAAAATAACGGGGAAGTATATTCATGGCATGCTTTTGAACTTTCCGAAACTAGAATTCAATCGTTAGATAAATAAAAATTACTATGTTAGTGTAATAATTATTATTGTTGCTAATCACCACTTTTAATCCTTCCAATGACTTTGGCTTTTGACAAATAAGTAATAAACGCACGAAATAAACAAACTTTATATTTTTATGCCCTAATCAGAGGAGCATATTACACTTGTACTGAACTCAGAATTATTTCACACATTTGACAGTACAGTACAGACCTGTCCATGAATTAAGTGACTATATACATTCAGTTAAGCTACAAAAATAATAAACCCAAATAATTTAATGTTTAGTTTTTTGAAAGTGTCAAGACTCTAAATAGTAATCACAATAATGTTTACTTACAAAATCTTACTACAGTGTTCAACGTTTCTTTTAAAACAAATTCATACTTGTTTTTTAAACACTGTATTGTAGAATTAACTTAGAGTTAAGGTTCGAATGACGTTCTTATTACTACGTAAATAAAACAAAGAATGACTAGGGCCCGGTAGTTTTCGCGAAAAGATTTTTGCCCCACTTTGTTTCAGTGTCTTACGTGCATACCTGCAGCTCAACTTCATTATTATTGACAGTGTTTTTGTGCAGAGTCATTATTCATTTGACTGTGCCAATCAGTACATGGATAACTGCTACACAGCACGTCTGTGATTTGCGGGTTTAACCTCCAGACGTTAGGTGTTTAGGCATCCAATCACTGGCCACATAGCAGAGCTGCAGGTGTGCACGTAAGGCACTGAAACAAAGTGGTGCAAAATATTTTCGCGAAAACTACCGGGCCCTAACAATCCCCAATTAATATATTACACAGGCCGTATTTCAATTGGACAGTAGGTCATTTGGTACCAAGTTAACATTCGGCATGTTTAAATATCCACAGCAGCAAAGGTCATCGCAGAAACATATTTAGAATAACTAGGTCGTGTTAAATTATTCTTACTTAAATGACGGAAAACTATTATCCCTGTTTTTTCGAAATTCATTCTCTGAGGTGGTGAAAATGTGTGAAATGTGTTCTAGATGCATAGTTTGTATAGCTCGAAGAGGTAGTGTCAGTTTCACTATAATTTGACACCTATATAAATTAAAAAAATATCGTTTCAGGAATTTTCTAAGTTCCATTCGTAAGCTGTTGAAAAAAAAAAAAGAGAAATATGTTTCTTACAAATTCGCGATGCCTATCGAGCACTTCGAGAAATTAAGTGGATTTTTGGATTAGAATTAAAATTTCTAAATATCCCACATATGTCAACAGTAGTTTTCGAAATTATATATTTTATAGGTGGAAAAAGATGAAATGTGTTTTAATTAATGAATAGTCGATATAACTTGAACTAAAAATGTTGTCGTAGTAAATATAATTTCGACTGAATTCGTGTGTAAATGTCTAAAACAAACGGTACATATATATATATATATATATATATATATATATATATATATATATATATATATATATATATATAATTCTACCTCCAAGGTACTGAAAAACATTCAAGTTGTTTTACATTAATCCTAGATATTTATCGAACTAGTTGGCGTATCTAGCTCTTGTATTATTCAGAATGATGCAAACGTAAGTAACTAAAAAAAAAATTGTATAAGTTTTCTACTGGATACAATACGTAAGCACTTAAGATTTAACATTAAACAAGTAGTTACCAGCAGAACAGATTAGCCTACTTTCCTCAAAGTAGGTCCAATTTTAACCTAAAAGATAAAATCCGTTAAGTAATCTAGGAATATCAATTAATAATATTGATTTAAACGTATTGGACACGAAATACACTAATGATAAGTCAGTTTGCTAAGTAATATGCGAGTACCCAGATTGATAATACTGGGGAAAAAGTTTCTCAGATGTCTTTCGATCATAAAAATATATAAAAAATAAATAAAAACAGTAGCCGTTTTCAAAATACGTATTACAAAAGGATGAATGAGATACGCTTAAGTTAAGTCAGCTTTGTATGTAGTATGTGTACAATAATAAAATTCAGAAAATTATTTCTTGAAATGTGTATTACTATACTAAAAATATGAAATTAGCCGCCATATTTAATATGATCACGGGGTGAGCGAAATACGGACTATTCAAGTAATCTTTGTATGCAGTAAATTTGTACAAGGTTTGTTGAAATGCTGAAAAAAACTATCCTAAGATATGTAATAGGCTACTGTGGTAAAAATATAACGATGGCAACCGTTTCGAAAATATAAACACAGGATGAACGTAATACACAAAAAGTAAAGTAAGATTTGTATGCAGTATGAGTGTACCAAGTTTGATGAAATTCTGGAAAATATTTACTAAGATATGGGATACTTCATTTAAATATATAAAAATGGCCATCATATGGAAATGTGAAAACAGGATAGATGAAATACATAACATTCGAGTCAGCCTTATATGTTGAATATGAGTACTAGGTTGGGTGAAATTCTGAAAAAAATATTTCTGAAGATATATAGTACTATGCTTAAAATATAAAAATTGCTGCGATTTTGATAATATAAACACTGGATAGACGAAATACGCAAAAGTCAAGTCTGATTTTTCTGTAGTATAGGCCTGTGTACCAAGTTTGGTGAAATTCTAAAAAATATTTTCTAAGATATGTAATACTACGATAAATAGTAAACATGGCCGCCATTTTAAAAATAAGAACCCAGGATGCCAAGTTTAGTGAAATTCTGAAAAATACTTCCTAATATATGTAGTTGAATGCAAAACAATACAAAGATGGCCGCCATTTTGAAAATATGAGCACAGGATATGCGAAATTCACTAAAGTTTGGTCATCTTTGTATGTAGTATATGTGTACCAAACTGGGTGATATTCCAATTTACGGTTCCTTAGATATTAGCTTGATCGAAACATTTTTAAATGGCCGCCATTTTGAAAATGGGAATAGAGCGTAAATGAAATATATAAAAGTCAAGTCAGATTACATAGTAGTACATTTGTATAAAGTTTGATGATATTCGGTCCACTGGTTCGAATGTTTTTAGGGACACACACACACGGACACACACACACACACTGGCAGACAGAAAAGTGATCTCATAAGCCTACTTTTTCTTCAGAAAGTTGGCTGAAAATCACGAGCTGTTGTTGCATATAAATCAACGTTGACAGTAGTTCCTTTACACCTTATATATGGTTCACAGCGAATTGCTACATGTATTTCCCTGTCTCTTGCTATTTTATACAAGAACACTAAAATAAACTCAAATGATCTCGACCTTTCTGTATTCCATATGCTTTCAAACGTTTATGTACTATCTTATTTAGATACGTTCTGGCTGTGTAATTTAGCTTACTGAGTGCCAACATAAAGTGTCGCGATTGGATTGTTGACCGTTAAAAGACCGTTTATGGATAATATTGCCAACTTGTATGGAGTTATTGGTATTTCCTGAAGTATAATGTTTTACGGTTACAACGTTTGTACTACGAAAGAGAATATATTTTTTTTTCGTTGTACGCATTACGGTAAATCTTCATTTGTCATCGATGCTTAAGTGCGTTGGCGTCATGCATGGCAGAGTAGAACTGAGCAGTACACGAATTCTGGAATAAAGCATGCAGTGCCATTTCTTGGGTTAGTGACTGTTATGTGTTTCACATTCTAATATAATGTGCACGCATTTACGTGGTTCGTGATGGCAACAGTGTGCGTGTCGTACAAGAGTCGATGCACAGAAACCAGTGTTTTATAGGAGCTAACTCGTAGGAATTTATAAAATTAGTCTAATAATTAAGAATACTTTTTTGAGTATAGCAGATATTCAACACCCTTGTGTTTAATGAGTAAATAGCAATTTTGGAACAGTGGTATGTAGATATAAAATCTGTAGATGTAAGTCAAAGCTCGCGGTAATGTTTATGTTTACCTGCAGCGGAAACATACAAACTGGCGGGGAATGTAAATTAAGTTGGCTTTTTTTTATGGGCTCAATTTTTCCCAAACCACGTTTTAATACCACGTAGTGTCGAAAAATTAAAAATTAAAAAATATATATATAACACTAGTTAGACATAGGGTTAAATGATGTGAAACATAATGTCGCAAGATGTGAGTTTAAAACAATAAATACTACCAACTGTCCGGCCAACTGTCGACAAACAATATGCGGAGGTCACGGTATGGTGCAGTTGTTACAGTTGGCGTCAAGATAACAGAACTCATGCTTCACAGACCGCTGCACTTATTGTGTATAGGTACATGGCGCAATTGTGACTGCAAGGAAAAATACAAGTGCCAGTTGGCTCAAGTGCACATTTCTGCATCAGCACACATCGGCCCCTATATAAGACAGCTTTTCTCACTCTTCTAGCATCGTTCCTTCTCCCTGAAGAAGTTCCAGTCGAAATGTACCGTCTCATCGCTCTGATCCTGCTGGCGGCTCCCGCCTTAAGCACCAAGGTTGATTCGTGTAAGTAACGAGCCTTCGATAACAACCAATCATGGTTCTCTGTATTTCATGTAGAGCAAACCTACACTATTTAGTGGTACTAAGGACTAGTCCTTCAGTAAAAGAGGCATGTTAATAATTATAGTTGTGAGCTTATAAGCGTCAATTTGTAACTTATTACCAAAACTACACATGCCTGCTCTCTGTTGGCGACCTAGCGAACTCAGTTTACAGAGCTTTCACAACTTTAAGCCAGAAAGGTATCACGATATACAGGATGTGTCCAGAAACAAATGCATTATAAGCACATCACGCGAATACTGGGCTGAACTGGAGACAAAAATGTTAGTAGCGAAATGTGGCAACATAGCACCGTACTTATTCCCCTCTTGCGCTTCACAGATATTACTTATCTTACTACTAGTGTTATGACCTGCATATTATGGCTGCAGGTTAAAATCCCGAGCAGTACAAACATGATTCTACGTCTGTTTGGCGTAACATTCATATATCAATACTTGTACGTGGGGCGAAAGACGGGACAATCTCCGCGCAGTGTTGCCACATTTTGCACGTGAAATCTCGTCGTACAACATTTTAGCCCAGGACTCGCGTGATTTGCTTACAATGCGTTAGTTTCTTGAGATCGTGAATAGTCAGTTATTGCTATAGAAAAAACTTCACTTTCTGATAAACAAGTGACAAACATTGCCGCTGGACATAGATACATATAAATATTAGCCTGAGTTTTCCTCAGTACGTAAACCAAACACTTAGAGGAAGTTTTTAGAAATTCGTTTCTTAAGGGACTGAAAAGACGTAGAATTTATTTTATTAATCCTCCATATCTATCAAACACTTTAAGATTCAGAGTTTATATTTACTTAAAAATAATGATTACTTAAATACTCGAAAATTTATGTATAAGATTTTTAGAAATTCTATCCCTAGCGATCGAAAATAGGAGAAATATATATATATATATATATATATATATATATATATATATATATATATATATATATAGAGAGAGAGAGAGTTTAAACATATTTTCTGTTAGCCCATTATATTTATCTAACCAGCTGAGATATTTGCATGTTTTAATTTTTTTATTTTATTGTGACACGCTATTGGATATGGGACATAAATGAACATCGGGAAAACTGCAACGTTGAGTAATTAATGGGAAAGGGAATATTTTACGGTGTCTGTGTCAGTCCTCCCCTCTCCCCTATTGTTTTCCTGGCCACTCTCGGCAATTGTTTAGAGTATACATGTTATCTGCTTACGGTCATATTTGCCCAATCCTAGTAAAGCTACGATGCATGTTTCTTGCATGTCTAGGCGTATAGAGCTCAGTCACGAGATGCAACTACACTGTAAAAAATGATTTCAGAATTTACCGGTATGAACTAGAGGAGGTTAAAGAGAGAAGGCATGGTAAGATGTTTCTCATGTATAATACTATATATTGTGTTGCTATACATTTTAAGGAAACAGTTAAAGGTCTACTGATGCTTAAACTATTCCTTTGCTTACACGCTGAAGTATTGATAAGTGTATCATACTGTGCGTGAGAGAAAAACTTCTCCAAAGTGTTCAGAAAGTTTTTTTTTTTGTTATTATTTTACTGTATACTTGCCCTCCGTCGTATTTCGAGTAGATAGTAATAAATATACTGCTGTGAAATAAACACAAACATATATTAAGTGTGTTAAAAAGTACACTGTAAAAAAGTTGATGTAAATTTACTCTACATGTAATGGAAGCTAATTACCTCTACAAGTGAGGGAAGATTACTCAATACGTGTCAAGGAAAGTTGCTCAACTGGTAATGTAAGGTTTCATTACATATTGGCGCAAGCCCTCTAGGACAATTTGACATAACGCGCGAGCGAAACTTCTGAGTGGTTTGTGTGGCGAATACACTACCTTGCGGAAATTTCCACACATATTCGGAAATCAGATTTCCCTCTCAAGGATTGGGGAATATTACCATACATATGATGAGTAACATTACTAACTTTTTTTACAGTGTACTTAAGATTTTCTAAATTATATGTTTGATAGTTCTAGTTGATGTTTTTATACGTGTGTTTGAGAGTTTCCCAACACAGAGGAATTATTCGCGTATTATGGCTGTTTCTGCTTCATGGCAGACGTGTCACAGAGACCATTGCCTCGGAGGGAATGTTTTTGTTTGCGTGTTGGCAGGTGACGGTGAACCAGAAACTAAGTCCGTTCAGGTTGGCGACTGTGATGAAGGCTGCCATTTTAGTGTCGGTGACAACGTGCCGCATTACATCACTGTAAACGTTGGTAAGTTAACGTTGAGGAGAGAAAATGATTTTTGACGAAGAAAGTTTTGCACCAATTTTTGATTATTGGAGAGCTTGAATTTATTCAGAGGCGTCGCTCATTTGATGTGTGCCAATCATGATAATGTTACTGAGACACACGTCTGTGATATTCGGATGGAATCCCAAGACGCTCAGAGAGTTTAAAAAATCCAATCATTGACCACGAAGCTGAGCTGCAGATGTACACATAAGGCAATGGAACCAGTTTAAGTAAATAAAGTTAAAAAAAAAATCTGTGGCTCTAATGATATTGTGTGAAGAGAAGGCTGCTGCAGGTTTATTGCTTATGAGAATCTACAATTACCTAAGAAATCTATCACACGTAAAGAGACAGCAAGCCAGTATGCAGGATTAATAACTAGAACCCGGAAAAATTCGCGGATTTAATCACCTGCATGTTAGAATTCACTATTCTGTGTATACTCCAGGGGCGTCATTTAAGGTTTTTCTTGGGGGGAGGGGGTAAGATTTTTTTTTTCGGCGACAGTGACCTTGTTTCATTTTTTTTATTAATTAGTAATGTATAAATTAGAAACTTTAATAATAACACTTAAGTTTTATGTGCTTAAGTTAGCATTATCTATATAATAAAATACAAAAAATATATTTTTTCCCCTTAAATTCTAAATCCATGGAGGGGGGATTTGCCTTCCCCTGCCCCCCTAAATGACGCCCCTGGTATACTCAAAACCCGACCATTTGTCCACTAGCTGCTACTGACTGGAACAACGTAGAATGAACGAATAGACGGGACTTGAATGTGCATAGGACAATGGATTCCAGCATGCAGGTCATTGAATCAGCGACATTTTCCGATCCCTATGAATAACACAGGACTTATCAGTTACATGATTTGAAGAAAAAATATAAAAAACACGTGGGTCCCTGGTTAAATGAAAATCCGCAGATGTCGCACGGAATGGCAGAACCAATTTGCTTAATTCTTGACGAAGTGCTTTACTGGTGCGGTTCATCACTGATTTACTTCTGCAGTAGTTATTATTTTATACTTCATGTTTCAAATGTTTCGAAATACTCTGAAAATACTGGGAATAGACCCCACATGCATGATGCATTTAGTGACCCAAATTACGTAAGGCACAAGTCCTGCGTTTGACGGTAACTCGTGAATAATCCTGTTTATTGGCTCTTTCATCTTCAGGTAGCCATTGTTTTTTTTTTGTGTTTACTAGCCCCGTAAACAAGCTTGCCTCAGATCACATTATTTATGAGATAACAGTAGTCCTGTATAACGACACTGAAAGGGTAATGTTTGCTTGCTCGCAAGCCACGTAGTGAGAGCTGAGAGCATTCGTACATACATCGCCAACAAGTTTATAAAGCCGCAGGTTTATCATGAATATATATTTTACAACATATTGTTCCAATGCCTTGGGTAGCTTTGCTTCACGATCTTTGTCAGCGTGTCTTTGTTCACACAAATATCTCGTTTGACTACGCCAATCAGGATAAGGTTGTTGTGTATGTGAATCGTCAGCAGAACCCCAAGACAAGGATCCGTTAAAACAGCCAATCACTGACCATCGAGCATAATTCCAGATGTGCTCTTAACGCATTGAAACCAAACGCCATAAAATCGTGGCAGTTTAAAGTATAATGGTTGTTTTTACTGCTGAAAAAATAGTGTAGGAGCCGTCAGTACTTATGTAAAACTTCACAGTATTGGTAGCAGCCTACTGCTCTGCACTCAAACAAACCTCGTAGTGACGCGTCTGAAAGCAACCCTCCACTTTTCCACTGAATTATTAGTTTGCCTGCAGACCACATATTGTCGGCGTCGTCGTGTGCCCTGGGTAAAATGATAATCAATTCGTGCCCGACGATGTGTGCTTCGAAGGTTTACATTTCATCTCACTCGGACGAACTTGAAACTGCTTCGTATCACCTGGGCAAGGGCTAGGCGAATATTACGGGGCAGCAAGCGAATGTCTTGGAGGGCATTCCTGTCATAATTATCTTACAGTATACACAACCCGTTATTATGTTTGGGAGAAAGATAAGCGGCCAACCCCTTAGTGTAAATATTCCGTTTCTTCGGCATAATGTCATTATTGGCAGTGGCATAGACAGGATTTCAGTTAAGTGGAAGGGGGTCAACATTCAATCATCTCCAACATTCATCCATCCCCACTTTAGAGCATGGGGTCCGGGGGTCCTCCCCCGAATATGGCCATAAGCAGTTTTAGTAGTACGCTCTCATTACATGCTCATAGACCACATAACGTCGGGGTTGGCCTAAAGTCCTGTATTTCTCCCCTGAATGGATCATGCTTGTTGGAAATAGACCACGATGTTTCGAGTATGACAGAAGTTCTAGTCTTGTTCCTTGTCATGAGAAGGGTAGTATTTGCTAGTCCGCAAACCACACAACAGATCACTTAGTGTCGGGGATTGCAGACGACCTTTTATTCGTCACTGAACGGGTGATACAGCGCAAAGTGACACACACGACTTAACAGCAGTCCTATAATTAGAATTTGTAATGTTTGTCTTCTTTCAGACCAAATAGTAATAGGGCTAACAGCAGTGACGGTTAAATTCATTGAATGGCTAATACTGTATTTGTTTATTAGGTCGTTCGGGATAAAATGAGCAATCAAAAAAGTCTGTTATGAATTTTTATTTTTCGCCAATTTATATATTTCCACTGCATGTAAACTTAAACATTGCCACGTGCTTTTATTTACATAGACTTGTTGTGCAAATAAATACCTGCGTATGTGGATCCCATTGATTAAGAGAGAAACAACTTTACAATATAAAACAAAAACAAACACTTAACCCACCACAACCAATCAGAGTCAATACATGCTGCGCGACCAATCAGGAGACAGCTCGTCCCCCATTGGCTGAGCAGGATAAGTGGGTTTACCAAATATAAACCCATGGTTTTCCAGTCTCCTCATCAGTCGCACTCGTGTTCCTGAACCCCGTGTGTTTACCTGATGACGGGAACAGATTCCAATTCCCGAAACATCGTTATACTGCCTATCTGGAGAACTACTGTGTCTCGTACTTAGTCCTTTTATTACAACTGAAGAGGGTATTTCAAGAAGGGCCCAACAGCAGAAAACAGAACAAGCATAAAAGGGATTTTATTTCCAAACTACACTGTTAAAAATTTTCCGTAAATTTACGGGCAATTTTACGGAAACGTCTGTTTAACTAACGGAAACGTTATTTTGTAACACAGTTATAATTAATTATGTTTCATTAATTAAACACATGAAAAACTACGAGAAGGAACTAAATAAATAACCAAACGCATTAATGCGCCTGCATCCTAAAGAAGTCACATAAATATGCGAGTTTCCATAAATGGAGCTAGTTGCCTTCCGTAAATTAACGGACACTTCTGGACAATTTTTTACCAGCACTTCTCCGTAAAACAACGAAAATTATTTTTAACAGTGCCACCAAATTTTTTAGGGGTTTTTTAACAACTGTCGTTTAGTACTCCTTAGTAACATGCCTAACATTTCACCAGCATTCAGTATCACTTGAAATACTCTCATGTACACCGTGATAAATTTTAACGGAAATATACCGTTAATATACGGAAATAGTGTCCGTAAAAGTAAAATACGGATACAGTAAATATACAATACGGAATCATACGTAATATGTCCGTAAGTCTGCTGCGGACACTTGCACTAAAAAATCGAAAATTTATAAGTTACACAGATGTAAATATTACGGTTATATTTTAATAACATCACCGGTAAATCTGCAAATCTGTATAAATGCAATTGTAGCATTATAGACATGTAAATATGGCTCAGTTCCGTGTGACGAAACTGTTTTACGGAAACTTCTGTTGGATTAAGAACTAAGATTCCGTGAATTCACGGAGG
>PNEQ01029513.1:0-24189 GCA_003012365.1 Medauroidea extradentata | reverse complement strand
TGGTAAAATTCATATTGGTGAAATTGTTATCGGAAAGAGAATGTAAAAGACGCAAATGTGAATTCTGCGCTACCTTGGGACGAAATCATCTTTATGTCTCTAATGGAAAAAAAAAATGAATATTACTGTCTGCTATTGGGCCTTTCTTGAAATATTCATTTCAAGTGTGGATTTTATTCGACTCAGCAACAGACTCTAAAAATGGCACGTGTCCAACAAAACACTTCAACCATCATACAACCAAAATTGTTAAAATCATTCAAAGACAGTCGTATACCTTGTCACTGAGCATGTCATTGTTTGCCAGCAGATTGTTTAGTGTCTCGTGGTGCTCTACTGAATGGGCAGTACTTTGTCGACAGATCACGATGTGACGGACTTAACGGGATATCTCTACAACGACACGACAGTACAGTTGGCCAAATTCACGGACGGATGCTCTAGCTTGAAAGAAGGCGATGTCTGCCCATTGGAATCTGGTGAGACGGTTACGTACGTCTACTACGTGCCTGTTACTGAGGCGGTGAGTACTTGTCAGACCTAACAGCTCTGCAGTGTTGCCAGATGAAGTGCCAGGCTAGTAACCCTAACATAAGACGCAGTGTATCTCTGGCGTTCACCGTATGACTATGGTAAGGTAAGAGGAAATGCATTTCTGGTTAGGTTTCGTATTCAACCCCGGTATTTTGTGTACCAGGACAAAAATTATTCAACGTGTTACCAGCTTACTGGCATTTCTGGTAACTTTGCAGCTCTGGTAGCCTTAGGTGAGCGTACTTGCCACCAATAATGTGGGAATGCTCCCTCCAGGCTTGTTACGTGTATAAGCAGTAAAAAACGTACTTTCAGAAGGAAAAATTAGTAAACAAATAACTAAACATTTATCAGGGAGTGCATTACAAGAATATCACAGATCGTTAAAGTGGTCTAAATTTTCCGAATACCTGTGAGGACTAATGTAAATATTTTTATGAACAAAGTGTTTGACGCGAAACCAAATAATTTTTGACGGCCTGTCACATTTTCCCAATTATTTTATACTTTTACAAAAACATTTCTTGGAAAGCTGCCATAATTTTTTGTGACACTTCAAACAATTGTTCCAAAATGCACAAGAATTTATTTGGAAATGTACAATTACTTTTGTATGTATACAGACATGTTTATAAATATACTGATATATTTGTGTATTTACAAGCATTTCCTGTAATATTCACAATATTTTTGTAAACTTACAAAAGATGTATTTTAGAAATTAACTTCCAAATTTTCTTTTGTAAAACTATAGCCACTTTTACTGTGCAGGCCTATTCAGAAGATAGATTAATTGCAACACTCACTGCATCATTTTTAATTAATTTTTGGACACATCGGTAATTGTTATTTTACTACAGACACTGCTCTAAATTGTTTTCTTTCTTTGTTTGGTTTTGAAAGGAAATATAGTACAGTCCGTATAGCTAATTATGCCACGCTATCTCCCTAAATGGCGGACCTATAGTAGCATACCTTTCCACATTCAATGTGTATATGTTAAACAGTTAAATAATAACATTTAAAATCATTCTATGGAATAGTGCCCATAGTAAATTTTTTAATGCTCACTATTTCTGAAAAAATAAATTAATAAAAACTTGACGTCGGAAATTAAAAAAAAAAAAAAAAAAAAAAACTATTAGAAGTAATTGCTTGACACCAAACGCGTGCCGAGTTTTAAATTATTTGGTAAACGGTTTTTAATGGGTGCACGTACACAGACATAATGACACAGGCACATGGTCAGAAGCGTTAGCTCATGAATCTATATTTTATTCTGATTGTAGACTAATACCAGATAATTCCGTTGGCCACATCTTATAGCTTAACGTTCATGAAAATAAAAATGGTTTTAAGCAATATTGTGTTTAAGCCGAAAATATTTTTTTTTTGTTTAGTGGCTTTTGGACAAATAACTTTGAGGTAATGTCCGTTTTTCGACAGTAATATTTTATGCCGTTTAAAATTTAGGCATTGAACCTATTATTTAAATACCTTCAGGTCAAGTGACTTTAAGGCCAAATAACTTACTATCTGGTAAATATTTAATCTGAACAGCGTTTCAGGCTAACTGACGCACTCCCTATTCTTGGGTGATAGGAAAAAGGTTAGAGTTAATTGACTTTGTATGATAGAATCCACTGACCAACGGATTCTCAAGCCCTTTATATTGGTTCATTGTCTGTTGTTCCAGTGAGTAGCATCTAATGGTCAACACATGGTCGGAGCCTGAGTATACACAGGGCACTGTATCATAACTCGCGAATTATTTATTTCCCTATTTTTTCCATATGGTGGGTTAGAGATGCCGTAATTAGGTTAATTTGCACCTGCTTGGATAAATTTGCACCTACATAAGTAATTTTGCCCGCCCCTTCATTGGTAACTTTGCACCTCCTTGAGTAACTTTGCACCACCATGGGCCACCTTGCCCTCGTTGGGTAACTTTGCAACTCCTTGGGTAACATTGCACAACCATGGCTAACCTTGCGACTCCATGATTAACTTTGCACCTCCTTGAGTAACTTTGTATCTCCATAGGTAACTTTGTTACCTCTTTGGGTTGAACCTCCATGGGTAACTTTGAACCACAGTGAGTGACTTTGTATCACTTTGGGTAACTTTACACCTCCATGGGTAACTCTGAACAACCATGAGTAACTTTGTACCTCCTTGGGTAAATTTGCACCTCCGAGGGTAACTTTGTAAACCATGGGAACGTTGCACCAACATAGATAACTTTGCACCTCGTTAAGTAATTTTGCACCACCATGTGTAACTTTGAACCTTCATGTGTAACTTTGAACCTCCATGGGTAACTTTGCACCACCATGGGTAACTTTGTAAACCATGGGAACATTGCACCAACATAGATAACTTTGCACCTCCTTAAGTAATTTTGCACCACCATGTGTAACTTTGAATCTTCATGGATAAATTTGCACCACTGTGGGAAGTTTGCACAACCATGGGTAATTTTGCACATCCATGGGTAACTTGCACCTCCTTGGATATCTTTGCACAACCATGGGTAATTTTGCATCCCCATGGGTAACTTTGCTCCTCCTTGGGTATATTTGCACATTCATATAGGTAAGTTACACCTCCATAAGTAATTTTGCACCTCCTCGCGTAATTTTGCACCTCTGCGGGAATTTTTGCACCTCCTTATGTAAGATTACATCACCATGGGTATCTTTGAACCACCAGATTAATTTGATTCCAATAAAAATATTCGAAGGTACTATATACTCTAAAATATTGTTTATAATTAAAGTTGTGTATACCTTTACTTACAACAGAAACGTGCTGTGCAAAGTAATCCCAAAATGTGGCTAAGAAACTACACGTAACGTATCGTAAATGAGTACCGTATACGATAAGGCGAAAGGTTAGTCTATAAATCTGGCGTATATACGAGGAGCGTCGAGTCTTAGGTTTTAGTTTGTTTCCGGGAAAACCAAACTACAGGCCATGCACGTTAGGAAATTGTTTTGTGGGCGTGGTTTAGTGAAGCATCTGCCGCGGGGTAACACGTTACTTTCATCGGCGAGAAGGGGACGATAGAGGCCCCAAGTGCGCCAACGTACTGGCACTGAATATTATCAAAGTTACATTGTTTCAAGTACAGTATACGTGTTTAAGTCGATAGCTGATGAGAGTGATTCTGCTGCAATAGCTCTCGTATTTTATGCATTCGCACATTTTAATAAGTAGAATTGTACTAGTGATTGATGAGTAGATTTTATGAGTACAATTCTACTTATTAAAATGTGCGAATGCATAAAAATTAGCTTTCATACGAATCCAACATTAAATAAACTGTTAATTTTTCTCTTGACAAAGCTTAATTATTTGAAGTTACCGGATTTTGTTTTCGTTGTAAGAGGTAATAAATTAGTGATACTTCAGCTGGCTCTACTGTAGAGAGGTTCTAAAGGGAAAAAAAACCTAATAACTAATATAAAATACCATTTAGAGGGATATTTTTGTAGTAAATAATGCCACCCATATCGCAAGACAATAATTAAAGTAATATATCTGAAAGAACTGTGAAATGGCAGTGCATGACTAGATTTGGTTTCTTGGGCATACTCCATTGCGATATAGATGACTGCCAAAGAAAACTTAAGATAATAGAAAAACATAAATAAGCAGAGTATGCTTTATTCAACATGGTACATACATAACATAAGATTCCATAAATGGAATCGGGTAAATAAAACAAGGAGAAACAGATGATAAATGAAAATAATAATAATAAAAAATCAAAAGAAACCCAATGTGATGGCCTCGGTGGTGTCTTGGGTTTCTTTTGATTTTTGATTATTATTATTATTTTCATTTATTATCTGATTCTCCTTGTCTTATTTGACCCGATTCCATTTATAGAATCTTATGTTATGTATGTATCCTGTTGAATAAACCATACTCTGCTTATTTATGTTTTTCTTTTATCTTTCGTTTTCTTTGACAGTCATCTATATCGCATTGGAGTATATCCAAGCAACAAAATCCAGTAATAATTGTAGGTTAAATTGTCCAGCTATTCAGTCGGCGAATATGGTCTCAACCTTCCAGTATCCACTGGGCCTTTCTGAAGAAAGTTTAAAGTTTCATAATAATTCATAACCTTAACTTGCAAACACACAGATATACAGTTTGTAAGCAAAGCAAAAGTTCGACAAAATATAGCATGTCCTTACTTTTCCTTCGATGTCGTAACATTAATTCATGGTAGATTTTCTTCAATCCCAACTCCAATAAATATGTAAGAACAATTTATATTTCAGCTACTCACAAAATATACTTGCTGAAAAGTTTCACAACATAATAAATCTTAGTACACCTTCGTCCAAGAAGAATAACAAAAGTCTTATAGAGTGTTAATTTATCTATATCAACTTCAAAATACTCATTAATTAATTACAAACAAAATTTACCTTATGCTAAAATATATTTACACGTAAATATCATAATTTTAACTATAAAAGATAACATTTACATTACATTACGTGAGATTGGTGACGATAGTGTACGGAAACATAATATTATGTAATTTAGCATACATTCCAAATACAGGAAATATAAAAAGTCCATACTCTTACTACAAGCTTATGTGTAACGCCTTAACTATAAGAGAGAAGGCCCTTTCACACGATAACATTTTCTATCTAATTTATTGAATTCAATTTCATGAATGTCGTGTGACGCAATGCTGACGTCATAACCGCGGCCATTTTGAGTTTTAGTTTATTGGATGTTGTGAATATCGTAAAAGATTTTCGTTTCGAACATGTTTGAAATTTTCTGGAATCAAAGTTATTTAGAATAGAGTAGAGGTTTATTAATAACTAAACCGAGCATTATTTCCTTTACATAATAAATACAAAAATAAAAATATATTGTGTACTAGATAAACGAAATATTTTTGTGTCGTGTAAAGTTAGTAGATAATTGTAAACAGGTACATTATTTGTTTTGTAGAGAATTCGTTTACAAATCGTGTGATAACTTTTCAAGTGACCCCGTCAATATTTATTGAATAAAATTTCTTGACCCGACATGAAACTCAATAAATTGAATTTAAAAATATTTGATCGTGTGAAAGGGCTTTTGGCATCGTACACAATTATTACTGAAATGATGAATATTTAAAATGTCTTGCAGCTTTTAGGCAAACTATTCATCACCTTCAGACTTGTGGACCAGGACTCTAAATCAGTGGGCTGCTACAAACTGTTAGCCACGATCACAGAGTAGACCACTGACAAGAACTGGCACTGTTTCAAGAAGATTAAGATTTGAGAAATCTGTTGAAGTATATATACGTCAAGTGCCAACATGCAAAACAAATCTTGCAAATAAATAATATCTGAACCGAAAGAAGTTATTTTATTGTATATTCTGAATTTTTAATAGATGGAAACATTGCAGTTATACTGCTGAAATAAGCACGTGACAATATTTGTGGAAAAAACCCATTTTATATTCCTTCCTTTAAATCCCCACCCGCAACGTGTCGACGATTAATTACATACATAAAAACTGAGGTGCTAAAAACATTGACTATCAGTTCTTGTATTACTTAAACGTTTAAGACATACTGTTATATTAATACATTCAAACAAGCTGTATGCTGAACGTATAGACCAATTTGAAATCTTTCCATGTTTCTTTGTCTATATATTTAGCCAGGGGCGCAGCCAGGATGTGATTTATAAAGAGGGGTGTTCACTTTAGAACAAAATAAATAAATCGTTATTTCGCTTTTGAAAAGTTAAAAAAAATCTGCAGGTATGTATAACGTTACTAATAGCGTGAATATTTTTGCAGTAAACATTACGTAATTTAATAGTATAAAAACCAAATATTTAGAAACAGCAATCCATTCATCATAGAATTATTATTTATTTTTCTCCATTGGCCCTAGGAGGGAGGAGGGTAAGAGGGTTAACACTCACACCCCACTCCTCGCTGCGCCATTGGTTTTAGCCGATTGTTGTAGCAATTGCGTACCAGTCACGGTTGTAGAAAAACAGGTCTGGGCACTCGCCTATCTAACAATGTAATTTGCTTGACCTCCTTGTTGTTTGGCTGTAGTTTGTCAAGTTACCGAGAATGTTGTACTTTTTGGCGCTGTAATCCGGGTGGTCGAACTCAAACTCAGCCCACATTTTTCCATTGCTAACATTATAAAGTAAATAAAGATTTCTGGAGCATGATTTTGAACTGTGAGCGAAGGAAGTATTTCATAAATTGATTAAAATACGTTTTAATAAATTGTTTATCTCAGTGGGTTGGAAGTGGGCGGAGTTTGAGCTTGACCGCCCGGATTACAGCGCCAAAAATGTATAGCATTATCGGTAACTTGGTGAACTGCAGCCAAACAACAAGGTGGTCAAGTTTCCAGGCGAGTGTCCAGACCTGTTCTTCTACGACCGTGGTACCAGAGAAGTGAAAACAATCGGCGAACGCAAATAACCGTGTCTTTAGCGATCGTTTGGGATATGAGGAGAGCATGAAATGATAGAGCAGTATAAATAGGTACGTCCCAGGAAACATCCTCTGGAAAATTGCAGTAGTAAAAAATGCAGAAATTAAAAATTTAAATTTGAAAATTTCAAGAATATTTTATTTAAGTACAAAAATAATTTACTTGGTATTATTATATGGGAAACTTTGTAGCCTACGATCATGGGTGTCACCAGGAATTATTTCAAAAGGGTGGAGGGGGGGGGGGCAAAGATTTAGAAATTTAAGTTTAGCTATCATAAAACTAATCTATTATAAGCAAAAACATACTTTTTGCAGCGTCTGCGACACAGACCACTGTTTTGCAGCATTTGACACAAATTAAGACCTTTTCACAGTGCCTGACACAATTAATGACTTTTATTGTAGGGGTCACCAAGTTCCAGGGGGGGGGGGCAACTGCCTCCCCCCTTCGTGACGCCCATGCCTACGATATCATTATTCAGTGTGAATTATCTCAGTTTGGTGAGTCAATTTGGTCTTAGTGTTGTTCTTGAAACCGCGACATGCAACATTTTGACTTTGACAAGCCATCATGCAAAAAATGTAATAAATAAATAATTGAAAACTGCAAAATTTAGTTACAATTTATGACCAAAAAATTGTGCCCTTAAAATACGATTCCGAGATTATTGGGATAAAATAATGCAAGGAAGTAACAATAGAATCTGATTAATACTACCATGGCGAATCAATAGAGGTAAAATATCACAAAGATATTCGCTATAAAATAAATCCGAGACTATTGCGGTAAAATTTTGCAAGTAAAATAACAGATAAAAATTAAAATGAGTTCGCATGTCCGCAATAATAAAATAATAGAAACAAAATTACATTAATAATAAAACAGCGCCAAGAAAATTGTGATAAAATGAAGTCGAGGAAACTGCGGTAGAAACTGACGTAAATACGTTCGCGAAATCACAACATTAACTTAAAACCAAGTATATAAGTACAACAACAAACAACTTATTTCAAAATACGTTTGTGTGTGTGTGTGTGTGTTATAAAATATGGCAGAAAAAGTCGTGATAAATTCACGCAATAATTCGATCAAAGAAATTAATGCTGAAAAAAAAACAGTCCGTCATTTAATGATTAATTAAATGTTCTCGAACCAACAACAAAACTATATTATGTAAGTTACGTGGTCGAGACTCCGATATGTACACACCATGCTAATCACTTCTTGCTAAAAATACGTGACCTTAGAGCTTGATATTAATTTTGGCGAGACATTCTTCAGCGATAATAAATTTATGTTAAAATATGTACATATTTATTAATTACATTATACTCTTGAATGATGATATGTAAACACATTGTTTATTAAGTTGGTACAAAACGCTACACAGTAGCGCGATCTTACGGGGCCCTGAAAAACTGCCTGCTCTTTAGTTTATGCGCTGTCCGCTGCAGCGCTGTGTGTTCTTGAGGATCTAGGTGCGCGCGCCGTGTGGTCTCCTAGATGCTGCTGTCAGGCATGGAGATAGGAGCATACAGGAGACGGCATGTTGGGATTCCTATGCCAGTTTTGCGCGAACAATACGTTATTGTTGACTCACACAACATGGAGTAGTTCGAGTAAGGTTGGTTAGTTAGTTTATACTTTGACCATAACACAACATACATAACGTACAGAATATACAACACAAGCACAACAATAACATTCAACACATTTGAAAACAGATATTTATTACACCACCTTTTGAACAAATAGAAAACACAACAAGACTAATATGCAAAAGAACAATGAAAACAGTATAAAACACATGTTGAATTTAGTAACAAAACATATTAGCAGTCTTAAATTTAGAAATCTGCCATAATTGTTTGGTAATCATACAACATACGATATATATAAAAGATACAGCACAGGCACAACAGCAATATTCAACACATTAAAAATTGAATTCATAGTAGCAAAATATAATAGTACTATTCACTTCAGAAATTTAGCCTACCATAGTTATTATTTGGTTGTTGTACAACATACTTCACATAATACACACAATATACAACACATGAACAACAATAATAACCAACACATTTGCAATGAACAGGCTTACACTTTTCCATTGTAGACATATACAACATATTAGGGAAGGAAAGATAGAATTGAAAATAAAAAAAGAGAGAGAGAGACACTTACAAGAAATTTTGAAATATAGTAGCAAAAACATATTAAGACTATTCACTTAGACATTTAATATACTGTAATCGTCATTTAGTTGTATCATGAAGGGATTCTTCTACACTATAATAAGCCTTACTGACAAGGAAATATTTCAGGTGTCTTTTAAAGAGTTTGAAATGGCATGCCTTACTTATCGTTTGTAGTCTTGGGGATAAATTGTTCAAAAGTTTTATTCCAGTGATATAAGGGCTTTTTTTTTCAATGAATTTGGTTCTATTTGATAGACAGAGTATTTTTGAGTGGCTTCTTGCGTAATATTTATGTATGCCTTCGTTTCTTGAGTATTTAAAACAGTTTATTGCAAATATAATGGCTTGGTATATAAAAAGGGATGGTACTGTGAGTATTTTCAAAATTTCAAACTGGGGCTTGCATGAATTTGGAATGTTGGTGCCAGTTATTATGCGAATAATTTTTTTCTGCAGTTTTAAAACTTTTCCCCAATTTGTTAACTTCCCCCAAAATATAACACCGTACTTTAAATTAGATTGTACGTTAGCATAGTAAATAGATAAAACAGCTACTTTAGAGCAAACATTCTTAATGAAATAATTAGCAAAGTATAAAGAGCTTAGTTTTTCACATAAAGTTGCAGTACGTTCCTTCCAGTTTACTTGTTGGTCAATGGTAAGGCCTAGAAGTTTTATTTTGTTTGTTGACTGTAGACTTCATTATTAGTAGTGACTGGGGTATTATCTTATGGTTTTTTAAATTGGGAAAATTAAACGTTTATGAGGAGAGACTTAGAAATATTTAGTGACAGCTTGTCGTTAGAAAACCATGTTCCCATCTCACCAAGAGTTGTCTGAATATCATGATGTAGTGTGAGTGGGTTTTTGCTCGTTAGTATAACAGATGTATCATCAGCGAACATGACTGCATCACCAGTGGTTAAGCAGGAAGGAAAGTCATTCATGAAAATTAAGAATAATATAGGTCCTAAAATAGAGCCTTGTGGTGCTCCTATAGTTACGTGTTTGGTGCTCGATCTATAATCTATGTTTTGGTTTGTACTGTTGTATTGAGACAGGTTGGTTATGTGAGTTCTGTTTGAAAGATAAGATCCGAACATTTTGTTAGCTGTACCTCTGATACCATATTTGTCTAATTTATATAATGAGATGCCATGATCGACACAGTCAAAGGCTTTTGACAAATCGGCAAAAATGTCGGCTGTAAACAGTTCACTATCCAGTGCTTCAGCAGTTTTACTGACAAAATAAAGAACATGTTCTGTACAATAATTTTTTTATAGACCCAAACTGACAGGGTGAGATTATATTTTTTAGAAATCCTATCAATTGATTGTATATGAATTTTTTTCTAATACTTTGGAGAATACAGGCAACAAAGCAATGCGCCTGTAGTTATTCAGGTTTCCATAAGCACCTACTGTGGTATTGATACTGTAGAATGCACAGATTTGAACGAAAACTGTTATGTGTGTTGAATTCGCGTGAAAAGAGAACACAGGTACGTGAAATATATCTGCTACTGTTACATTTCATGAATAAAAAGGCCATTTTTTTACATTTGCATAGTGTAAATTATGTGGTTAAACAATTATTTATGTAAATAAACCTAGTGAACATGGAAAAACAGCCGCATATATTGTATATTTACGCATATGTACGTCACTGACGATGTGTAACTGTTTTGTAATAGCAATAAAACGAACAAAGTTGCACACAAAATGTTAAATAAATAGCAGAAACTAGCATAAACGTTTGTTTGACAATGGTGTCCATGCACAAACAACTGGCGATGTCGGTACTCACAGAAATGTGTTTCAAAACACAAGCATATAGCTGAGTTTTAATATTATTTTAAAATTTTGTTCCCCAAATAGCGTAGACTGCGATGAACACGACACATCTGTTATTTGATAAATCATTTTAACTCTATTGCTCTTCAAACTTCGAGTGAAATACATTGTCTCTTATGGCGGAAACAATATTATGGTCTACAGTGACCACGTGTATAACATTCAAGCAACAAGGGCACAAATACACCGACTTCAAGTGTTTGCCTGGGCAGTATACGGCATGGCCAACCCCTGGGCTAAGGTTGATTCTACTAGACCAATGTTAAAAGTTTGACACAGGAAAATGTCTGCCGATAGTTACGCTGCAATCGCAAGTGGGACATTTTAACATTGTGGTAAATGGCGGAATGGCATATATTTGTTCATGAAATATTGTGCTTACGTTATATTACATTATATGTTTATCATTTACCAATTATAACATTTACTCTTTATTGTCAAATTAATACGTATGCCTGCGAGAAGTTTTAACGTACGAGAGCAGTGGAAATATAAACGCTTGCGTTTGTTTACAAGTTCGTGGCGACAGTCGTCCTGTGGGATCGTCTTACTTCCTGGTACGAAGAAAAATTATGTAAAAAAATAAGTGTAAACAATGAGAACAGTAACTCATCGTATACCGGCAAAACTATCGATTTTTAAGGCATACTTTACCTACGAAAAATATTTCTACTGACATTGGAAGTAATCGTAATAACACGGTTACGGCACGAAAATAGTACAGCCGCACATAAAAAGCATAGAATACCATGCTACATTCGCGCACAACATAAAGGTGTCCGAAATTATTTGGGAGACTATTTACTGTATTAAATTGAGTAGTTCTCCGCTTTCGTGATTGAATAAAATCCAAGCATTTGTTATTGCTCTTCGTACGTAAACTATTAAAACAAATAATTTATTTCATACAACTTCACAAACATTTAAATATACTAGCGTAGTGTCCACACTGCTTCTTGATTGGTTAAGCATAGAACACAGCGCACAGAAAAATTAAAAAATTCGTCAACTTCTTGTGCGCCGATCGTGTGCCATTTTCCTATGCGTGTGCTGTGCGTCTATGTAGTAGCTGCTATCTATTAACACACGTTCAACATCAGTGCGTCTGTGCTGTTTGTGTGCTGTTGCTGATGTAGCCCTGGCTTAGGCCCGATTCGCAATGCGCAGTCGGCAGTCGTAGATTAATATGCACGTTAAGATATGCGTATTTACAATGCGCAGTCCGCTGTCGAGCAGTCGGAGATGGCGAACTTATCTCTGACTGCTGGACTGGCTAGAGCTTGTCTATGCTTCTGAAAACAAACTAAGCAATTTTTTTCAAATTCAAAAACAATATGTTCAAAGCAAGGCCGATTATTAAATAGCAGGTTTTTAAAAATAGTGCATACACACCTTGGCTGCTGGACTGCACACTCTGAATTGTATTCGACTGCCAACTGCCGGCAGTCGGCGGTTGGCAGTTGACTACACACTGCGCATTGTGAATCGGGCCTTAGCATCGAAGTTTTCCGTTAGGATAGTCAGTTTTGGTTAGGTCGAGTGGTTTTACCCTTATCTTAACAATTTTAATGTAATGAAAATTAACGATTGTGTGTGAGTGTATGTGTTTGAGCCAACTATAATATAGTTTGCTTTTACTTGTGTTGTGTTTTCTATTGTCTTGTGTTTGTTGTCCACTGTTTTTGGTCAATTTCCATCTTTTTTTTACATATTGGGAATCTGGTTCTATATTTATGTTTGTCTTCTATGTCTGGGTGTTCTTGTCACGATATTCGACTGAATTCTATCTCCAGAATTCTCTGTTGTCTATAGTAACAATTGTAAAAAAAAATCTGACAAATCTTCTGGGATTGATTTCTTCCTTTATTTCTATTTATGTGTGCGTTTATATACATATATTTTTTCGCTTGTTCGTTTTTCGTTATTCGTCATCCAACACAGGTTTGAGCAGCAAAAACATGAGCAATGGCGTACGTCCACAAACCAATAAATTGTAACTCCCATCGCAAGAAACATTTAAAAATTTCCATAATGTAGGAGTTATTCACAGCAGCCGTTGTTAGGTTACGTAACGCAAAACGGAAACCTGCGAAGTTAGGAAACAGCAATATTGCTCATGTACTACTGCTTCTAACGCCATGGAAACATTATTTATTAATGAACTTATTATGCCTTCAAAATCAATACCTTGCTAGTGTACGAGCACCGATTCTTTATACCTTACCTAACCTCTAACCTATACACCTCTAGTTTTTCTGAAACAGATTTATCTGTCTGTGCACGAGGGACATGTGCCACAATTCTCATAACGTAGCTGTACAGAAATAACCGAGCACACAATGTAAAGGCTCGGTTACAATAGATGTCGCGTTACAATAATACGTTGCAACAAGAGCTCAGTACATGCACGCTAACGAAGATGGCTACAACGTGCTTTACGCGTTATTCCGGCGCATCACGCTAAACGTAACGTGGTGAAATATGACGAACTTCCAAGTTTTAGCGTTTAACCTATCACCGCATTCTACGTCATAGACTGAGTAAGTCAAATTATGTTTTAAAATTTTACACTTGAAGTAATTAAATGACTCCGTAGGTACACAGGAAATACGGGACATGATCGGTAATTTATCGTTTGCTTATTATGACGATTGTAGTGTCATGTAGTAGGTTACAAGTTTGATGTAAGTATTTAATGGAAATAACTTACTTTACCTAGAATCTTAAATACATTGTGCTTCATAATATTACATTATAAAAGACCAACTACCCAAGTGGCATTTAGTTTCTTGCATTATCAAACGATTAAAATGCCAGTGTGAACAATCTATAATTTGTAATGTTCTTATGACAAATAGTAACTTAATATTAAAAAATACTCTGATGGTTTAAAGTTACAGCTCTTTGGTTTCTTTGTTTTAAGTAAATATTCCGTAAATAATTTGGTCTTACCTGAATACCACACGGATATCTTATATTCGCAAACTTACGACAATTATCTTGGGTTTTTATTAACGTAACAGTAGGAATAAACTTGACTTTATATTTTGGGTTTTTGATAGTCACGAATAAAATAACTGATAAATACTTATTTCGTTTTGAACATTGTAATTCTTCATGCATAGATTATGAGGGAAAAAAATGGAAAAGTTCTTTTCCCTCAACGGGACTCGAACCCGCGTCTTAAGAACAGCACGAAAGTGTCGTCAGGAGCTCGTTTGGTTGTTGCGATGTCGATGTGTCTCTCTCTATGCTGCCGGAGATACCCGAAGTGGGACTAAGACAAATTTCTGGTCTGTAGAGAGGCGACATATTTTGTGTGGCCGAGTGTACATTATGCAACCGTTAAATTAATTTTGCAGAACTTACGTATTTTAAATAAAATAAAAAAATCGTCAAGTCATATTAATGAAACACTTCATATGCAATATTTTAACTGTATACCACATAACTTTCTACTACCTACCGTGTCCAAAATATACAACAATCAAAGTAAAAAAAAAATTACCTAACGTAAAAAGGACGTTGAATATTCGGCATTAATTTTGTATTTTTCACAACTTATTTTGAATTCAAAAACATTTCTCAAGTGATACACAAATTTAATTAAGTACGCCTTAACAACTTTTGACGCATTAAATTACTATTTCCGTATACCAAGGCGAGTTAGTTAATATTATGAGATGTTCCCAAAAATATGCACGTTTATGATGTTGAAGTGACGTCATGGATATCTGCCAATTATAATAATTATATTCTTGGACGGAACTTTCACTACAGGTAATGTCTGCAGGCTCAAATGAAAACAGTATGCGTATAAAAGAAGGGAATGGTTTTTGTCGCTAAACAGAATCAAACACAGGCAGCGATAGTTCACTTGTGCAAATGATAAATTTAGAGGTCACAGGCGGTACTGGGCAAATAATGATGCGACGGGAACGGTTTCATTTTAAGATTTCTATTGAGATAGAGCATTTGTATCAATACAATACACCTGTGATCAAAGGAGACTTGTCTACCGTTACCCGTCAGTAAACACAGGTTATAGATATATAAGCTCGCGTCAGCTCTGCTCAGACATTATTCCCTGCCACAACAACTGAAGAAGAAGAAGAAGAAGAAGAAGAAGAAGAAGAAGAAGTTGACAGTCGACATGTACCGACTACTCGCTGTGTTCTTGCTGGTGGCTCCTGCCTTTTCCACCGACGTCGAGAAGTGTAAGTATTAAACATTTCATGTGTGTATAATAAATCAAGTTCTTTGCATCATAACATGGTATCTTGGACGTAAATTTTTTTTGTTAGACAACCTTGTAAATGTAACTGAAATTTGTGCTGATGAAAGCCTGTATCCTCGACCATCAAAGAAGACTCTTTGAGTATATTTGTCAAATATTTTTTGTACGTTTCATTATTGTATGTAGCCCTGTCTATTTTTCATATAAAATCCAACAACATTTATAGAATACAATTTATGACAGAATTTTGTGTCGTTGAGAGTTGTAGAAAAATATAATATTTCAGTGTTTCCTATTATGTAGACCAGGACTTCTCAATTAAATGTTCCTTCGGGCCACTTGCTTCAATTTTATAACCACAAAAAACACTCGGGATCCAAAAGAAAACAAAAAGCAGTCAATAATTATAGGCATTCTACGGAGTCATTTAATTGAACTTAATGTTAGTCTAACATAAACAATTGTCATACTCAAAAATTACACTGACCTAATGACAACTATTAATAAATAGTCTCTAATTATTATACCAAAACATTTTCGCTGATTTCTGACATTTTGATGGCGGGCCAGTAGAGATCTCTCTGCGGGCCGCATCTGGCCCACGGGCCGCCTATTGAGAAGGCCTGAACGCTAATTTTTATTGCTTCAAGAGGCTGGAGTACGATATTATCAAAATACAAATACCATTGTTAAAATATATTCTTCATAGAAATTCCAGTCGCTTCATTTGTCAGTATATAATCGCGTAAAGTGGCTATGATATACCTGTTAGATCAATTTATAAGCTATCCTAGTTAAGATTGTAACTATGTGAAAACATGGAGATTATACAATTTGCAACCAGCTTCACATAGGTCTTCGAGGAGAACTTTACTTCAGATCCCGGGCTTTATTTGCGACAGTAAACTGCGTCATAAAAATTACTATAAATAAATGTTTTCCTGGATAAATCCACTTACGCTTCTTACAATACCTAATTAGATAATCGGATCCATTTACATTACTCAAGAGCAATCCAGTTTTTTTTTGCACAGATGACATCATTAAACTGTAGGCATTTCTTTTCTTTGTCATAATCTCCCTTTAAGCGTTTCCGAAATTTTCTAGACGTCTGAAACTAGGCTAATTAAAGCATAAATAAATAAAATATTTTTTCTCTCCGTATTTTTCCTGAGTAATGGCAACTTTCCCTGCGAGTGACAGACAATCACAAATAATAAGTCCTTGAATTCAGTACATAAACTGCTCTGAATGTTAAGCTCCTTTAAAGCACTAATTGCGAAAGTCGGGCAATAATAATAACATGAGACATATGGCCGATAGTATAAACCTCCTTCGAATGACAACCAACTGCTATCCCCATAGAGAAAGCATTGGTGAGCATTTGGTTGTCATTCGAAGAGGTCTATAGATACGGCCCATATTCTTACAGGTCGGAAGTAAATTTTGGTTTTCATTTAAAACGTTTAGTCCTTTGATGATGAGTTAATCCTTCCCAGTTAACGAATTAATATATGTTTATTAGTCGATGTGGAGTGGTCATGTCTTACATTTAGGCAGTTTCTTTTTTGTTGCACTCCGACCTGGCACCATAATGAAACTCCGTTTGTTTATAGGCTATTGTGTATAAAAGAACATACTCCAATATCCGTTTATAATTTTACTAAACAAGTTTTCATTCATAGATTTAAAATAAATAGTCTTTTAAATTATTGTTATTATTTGAATGTGCTCCTTTTCGCAACATAAATTTCATTCAGTATTTGTGACATAATGTCTTATAGGCTCCGTCCACTAAGATTGCAAACACGGAGATTAAATAAAGGAATCTATGTTCAAAATATTTACAATTCAGCGGTTGAAAGCTATAGCTTCCAAGGAAAATATTAAACGAACATTTTTGAAAGAAGGCTGTTTTGTGAGTAACATTCTAGTATTATTTAATTTAAACGTACTAAATAAAATTAGTTGTAATATTTATACTCATATTTCACATATAATACAAGCGGAAATGCATTTTCTTATTCAATCAATTGCAATACTTCACGCGACAATTTATGAAGAGCACACGTTTATTGGAAGAGTTGCTACCCAGAATTTATCCATTGAGTAGTTAGAATATTTATTTACTATTTAAGCTACGTATGCATAGCTTGGTAGGACGAGTCCTTAATATTTTAATTTTACTAACGCTTCTAAGAAGTTCTGAAGTAATATTCAAGTAAGTAAACATGCAGGGCCATCCACTAATCTACACTAAATTATCTCCTATAGCGTCGAGTACAACCTGTATGATCTTTGAAACCAAATCTAGTTACAACCTGTATGTTCTGCCCTTCGCTTTGTCACGTTGGCTTGATGTTCCAGAGTGTACAGATGGTTAGTTTGAAACCGAGTCGTTTGTCAGGGAAACCTCGGAGAGAAATGAACGAACGACAGTATTGTTCAGAGGCTACATTACCACCGCATTGACACAGAAGAAACCGTTGGAGATAAAACGAAGATGAATGGTTATTTGTTTTTGTTTCAGGCCCCGGAGATGGAAGTCCAAAGTCCGTGCAGATTGGCAACTGCTCGAATGTATGTCAGTTTAAAACTAACTCGACCGTGCGAACTGTCATCGAATTCGAAACAAGTAAGTAACTAAATAATAACATGATATGTGTGTTAGTAATTGCTAACGCTTACTTTCTGAACATTCCAAAATACGCACTTTCTATAAAAATAACTTCAGACTTGTGTGAGACGCAAGTCTTTCGATAGTGGGTTACAGACTCAAAAGTAACTATTTCGAGTACCAAAAATGTAAATTTGCTACTAATTTACATAAGAACTGTACCACATAAACATTTTACGTTCACGCTAAGTAATGCTAGCAAAAGTTAATATTAAGTTTGCTGAGTTCATCACGTCTCTCTATATGCAGCGTATTTAATTATCCCCTTACAACCTACAAGCAACAAACACATCCCTCACTAATGCCTAAACTAACTTATATTTACGTTTCTAAGCTTAAAATTAAGTTAAGAGTAAATCAGTTCCCTTTACGAAAAAAAAAAATTTAAAACGAATGAATACAATATTTGGACCCTTCTGCCTCATAAGTCACAGTAAATTGAAATTATTGAAATTTAGAATATGGAAGCACACAGAGCATTCAAAATTATTGAACATTGATGTATTATACAACGGAATTGTTCAGAACTAAAGTTGTGAGTATTGAAGTATATGAAGTGTATTCGGGTCTTTTTTACAACGATCTTACTTGTGTCTACCATAGAGATATTATTTAATTAACTTCTTGTGGTAGGTGCTTATTACACTCTAAATCTGAATTACTGAATATTCACGCTGATGGACGGAGCAGTTTCAACTATTTGAATCAGTGAAAATAGTGACTGTTTAATTAGTGAATATTCACTGATTTCCTTTAAAAGTACTAACATCTCACAAGTGAACCCGTGACTCTTCACCGTATTTTATAGTTGTTTTTCAAAGAACAATTTTCTCTTATTAAATCAGTGAAAAATTACAGGTCAAGCTGTGGACATTCACTAATTAAACTTGTGGTATGTTGGTACTCTTTAACGGAATCAGTGAATAGTCGCCGATTTTTCAGTGGTTTCTTACTGATTCAATTTGTTGAAACTGCTTCATCCATTGGCGTGAATCAGCAAATATTCACTAATTCAGGTATAGAGTGTATGAATTTACCATATATGAAATATGTCTATCGAGTGTGGGTGGGGCCAGTAGGGCCCCGGCTGCAAAAGTTTCCTTTTTTATCCATAAAATTGCACGCTTATCTTCAAAAATTCCCGAAATCCCTCCAAAATTTTTTTTAATCTTACAATTCCCTATTTTCCCCTCCTCTCCAAAATGAATCCTATTATGCTTTGTCTTCTCAATGCGAGCAGATTAACCATTTTTCTTGCACCGCTGTTTGAAGCTGGGTAATGAGCGGCAATATTATGAATACCAATCGATTATCGATCATAATTAAAACTAACCTCATAGTAATATTTTTAATTGTTTCTGTTTTACCACTTTTTTATTGACACGCTTTCTTGTCTGTCAGATTGGTACAAATTTTTGTCATCTCTTAAAAATAATTGCAAAGTTATCCGCACACACAGGACTGAAAAATAGAAAATAATTAATAAAATATATGTACAGTGTTTTTAAAACGGACTGAAAATAATAAAATAATTCATCCTATGAAAACACGTGTGAGGTTTTAAATGAAAAACGAGAGGCACATGCAATATATATTACTAAGGAGCGTAGAGAGTAGCTGTCGTTGAGCAACCTCACACAACAGTTCACATTATGAACATAAAGTTTTAATTTAACATACGCCATTGCGGGCGAACGTTGCCGTATTGCATAAAATACTTTACTAAAACAATAAACAAAGGAAGAAAAGCCAGTAAATAGTAGTCAACAGACATAAAACATAAGATATTTCTTGTAAGAAATTATGTCATGTCCCAGAAGACGGCACAAGGACAAGAACAGATATAAGCAACACAAAATCCCTAAGTAGATTACAGTCGACTGGAGAAGGACGACAAAAAAAAAGACAGACAAAAAATAATATAAAATACAGTACCAACAAAAATGGAGTGTGCGAAAAAGACATCAAATGAAGGCGTTTCTTCCTTTGTTTTTTGTTTTCTGCTTTATTGTGGGATTTTCTGCAATACGGCAACATTCACCCGCAATGGCGTATGTACAAAAACTTTTACGTTCACAATACGAGCCTATTGCAACAATCGTTCAAAGAACAAAACAGTAAAATATAAATTCCAGTACAATAAAATACACTTGTTATTGATCTTTTCATGCATCAATTATCTATTGTATGTATTCGCCCTACATTTTTCGTTTTAAATATTTCAATTATTTTCATAGGAAAAGTAATTGAAACCTTTTAGTCAGTTTTAAGAACACGGTAAATAAAAACACATCTTATTTAAATAATTTTTATTTCAACATTACACTAACAGGCAAATAATGGTTATTCATAAAAAAGTTTCAACTCCCTCTACTCATTAAAAATATATATCTACAAAATTATTAATTCAATGAAATATTCTGGTTACATTTGTTATATTTGTAATGTTTTCACATGATACTTACAAGTAAAATATATCATAGTAATTGCTTAAGCTCACACCCAATTTTTGTCACAAAACTTAGATTTTAAATTAAATTTACACTCGTAAATAACGATTAATGTGATTTAATAACACGTCCACTTACCTCTGTATTAAATTATAACACACACATGTCATTTTGGTAGAAAATTGACGTATGTTGTTTCTCAAATGAATGTTTCATTTGTTCTTTAGCAAGTATTTCTATATGTTAAGAGTATGGTCTACTTCGAAGCATCGACAAGAGAAAATATATTATATTAGATGTTAGTAAATAAAATGATACTCGGTCACTTTTCACGAAATACCTTTCAGACAAAAACATAATTCTACGTTGATATGTAGATAAGTATCGCTATAAGAATAAAGATGTTGAGAAAAATAGGAGTAACTTAGATGTTTTCGAGTTTCTTTCAAAAATGAAAATACTTATTGTTCAATGATGTCAGAGTATTACAAAAAAGCTACTGGATCCTGTAGCAATTTTGGAACACACTGAAACGAACAAATAAGTTCGTGATTGCATATTTGTAAGCTCGAGAAGTTTCCACGACCTCTTCATCAGTGCCGGGGGGGGATAGGGGGAAACTGTCCCCCTCCCCTCTAGAACAGGGAGGAGGGGCGGTATAGGCATTAGTACCAATCCTAAGTTTTAATATTTAAATATATTACAATTTCTAATAGCTGTATATTCAATAGTTACACTCGAAAACTACTTAAATAGCACCAATTTGCACACTTAAATCCAATTTTTTTCGGAAGGGCGGGGGGGGGGGGGGGGTGGAGCCTCTCGACCCTCCGCTTTAATAAATCGTTATAGAAAAAAAAACTGAAATAAATTTCTATCAATGAACCTTCCCCCCCACCCCCGCCCTTTTTTCAATAATACCTTCCGCCGCCGCCTCTCTTAATATAATTTTAATATGAAAATACCTATACCTTTGTTCGTGCCATGTCTCTGGGTTGGACAGAAGTGAATTTCCGAACACACATCCTAGGGTTTAACTCTTCAAGACACTTTCACCAGTGTGTGAGGGGATAGATTCCTGACGAATACAATGCAGTATTATTCCCCTCCTATTAAACATGGTAAACTTTGCCTACTGCCAGTGCAGGGTTTATTCCAGGTGCTCCCGTTTCAACAAGTTTCGCTTTCCGCCACATTTCCTCCCATATTATCATACTTTAGCTAGGACCTACCAACCTGTCCTTCGACAAAAACTACAGGCTTCATTAGGCATCACTATTATCATGTATGCTTCAAGTGGCAAGAGTTAAGAGTTGTCTGCACCGAAATAATTAGTAATTATATCATTGTACCAAACACTGCACACATCTTACGCATTACATCAACCGCGATTAAACAAGAATGACATATTTTTCTGTTCCACATTTTTCGTGCAAAGCAAATGTTAAGTAGCGACTAGACTATTTCGCTACTTACCCAAAGTAAGAACTATTCAAAATATAGAAATGAAATAATTCAGAGTGAAAGAAAATGGTAACAGAATGACACCTTTTTTCATGTAAAAATTATTTTTTAAAACTAAAGGTACTCACGAATATGAAAAAATTTTGGCAGGTTCAAAAATTTCTTTAAATTTATAAATAATTTCCGCGTGGAGTTACAAAAGTGTCAGTCGCAGCTTAATATATTTACTTTCACTCTTCATTTTTTTTATTCATATCTTGTGAATAGTCTGTATTTTGGTTAAGTAATTAAAACAGTCAAAATGCTACTTCGACATTTGCTTGTACAAAAACTATGGCTCTATTTTTAACATAATTAAATTTGAGAAAATGACTTTTTAGTATGAAATAAAAGTCTTAACTATAAAATACGTTCGGGTAAGCATATTGCAATTGAATAGTAATTTACAAGTTCATTTTCACTCAATCAGTGGAAACTTTTAAATAACCTCTAAATCTGAAATTAAGTTATTACCAGTATATTCGACGTCAGAAAAGAGCCACTGAAACTAAATATTTTTGATGATGTTTTTTTTCAGCCGTGGACGTTAAATCGGCGTACGTTGTTGTGAAGATCAACGACAAGGTTGTATACAACAGCACAGACATCTGCAAGCAGCTTTCTTGTCCTCTTAATAAAGGCAAAGACTATAGCTACGTCATTGACCTGATTGTCGAACCAAGTGTGAGTATTTACCTTAGTTGCTTGTAACGTAAATATTTACGTGAATTTTACGGAAGCATTTCACGGAAATTCACTTCCTGAAGTAAGTATTCTAGTAATATTGTTGACAAAATTTATCTTCCCTACATGTTGTTCGATGAGGATTGCAAAGTAAATTTTTAAAATAAACATAATTTAAACTGTGTTTACGTGTTCGCACTGTCAAAAAAATGTTAGTAACCAGTTTTAATTCAAATATTATCGAAGAAATTGAAACAAATATATATATATATATATATTTATTGTTAAGCTAGGTCCTTTCGGAGTTTGGCTTCTGTCATAATCATATATGTATGTGCTGGCCTTGAAAACGGATTGTGCTTTAAAATATGAATAGAGTTAAATGTTAGGGAAATCTACGCTGTGTAGGGAGTGATTAATTTACTGATTCACTAATAATGGACTTTGCCTGCAACAGAAATAAACTTTTTAAAACCTACTATGTCATTAAATACTTTGCAATACAAATATTGATCTCCAAACGTTCTGGTTTGCATTTGCGTCGCATATGAAATAATTGTACAAGTTATATATTATATACGAATTGATGGAATATGAAGAAAAGCTTGGCATGAAGAGACGATACGAAAGTTGCTATTATTTTCTTTTATTATTTATCGCTAAATACTTTGAACAGAAATATCGCCGATTGAGTGGAACATTGTGACAATCAGAGTTAGTGTCCTCCATTCATATTGGTTTTCTTTGTTTTTTTTTGTCTAACAATCGAAAATTAAAAATTACCACAATGGAAACGTAGATATTAATCTTACCTTATAGCATACGTATCAGAAGTGTACTAGGAACTGATAATTATGCATTTATTAACGAAAGATAACAACATTTAACGAAAATGATCAATTACCTTAAATCGCGTAAACGTACATAATAATGAATTCCTAGTTCACTTCCTGTACGTTTACTAACAAGTCAGATCAATAGATGTACTTAAATTGTGGTACTTCTGAAATTTTTGGTCGTTAAACAAAAGTAGGCAAGAAAAACCAATATATAAACTCGTAGGAGGGAGACTGACTTTTAAGTAAGAAATAAATTTCTGTGATGTGTATCTAAATTCATTAAAAATATGTAGTCCATATTTCGACACAGAAGTATTATAGTAAAGGCAACTATAAACAATACGTCTGACTAATTCAAACGTCACATGAAGTGTCAGATGTAAAGAGAGTATTTACTAACTGCAGATGAAAGCGAGAAATAGCTTTAATTATTATTTTCTGCAGTAAACCCAATTTCCGTACTCATGTACCAATATAACATTAGTTTTCCTACATACATTTAGCATCCTGTTTACACTCCTACAATTCTCAGCCCAGCGTTTGTATCTCGGTGGCCGGCAACAGTTTATCGTTGAGATGACATTGTCTAATATACCTGCAGTTTGTTTATATTGTTAATCCTGAAGTATCTCGCTGAAACACTGTTAATCCTAAGGCGTTTTTTTTTTTTTTTTTTTTTTTTTTTTTTTTTTTTTTTTTTTTTTTT
>PNEQ01029504.1:68994-83312 GCA_003012365.1 Medauroidea extradentata | reverse complement strand
GAGCACCTAGCCACTAGACCACTCACTAGCTATTGTTGAACCCCATCATATCTCAGACTCATTCAGCAGTAAGCTACACGTACACTTTTATAAGGTATTAATGGCAACTTATTGGTAATATTATTGTAGCATACTGTTCATCAATCACATAACAATTTAGCTCACACAACATGTAGTTTAGCTTAAATGCAGCGTAAAAGCTATAATACATCCTTGTGGTTGTGATACACTTAAAACTTTTTAAACGAATTTGTACATGTAAATGTACCTAATGTTTTTACAGTGTATGTAGTATTTTATATATAGCTTACCAGTGGCGTCCAAATGCTCTCCAATTTCCTTCCAAACAGAAGCAATGTGGTCTCGGTTACGATGCGTTGACTTCCTAACATTATAAATCTCTTCACGTTCCCTCACTAATTCTATTAATTTTTCACAATCCATTTCACTGCCGGACACACGCACTTTGCACTGCGCGTGTTGACAACACAGGACTGGCGTGACTCTACTAAAAAATCAAGACCGGCTTGGTTCTCCTTCGACTGGACTGGACTGGTTATGACTGGATGTGACTGGACGCTGCCTATGTGAACACAATATGCGCGTGCCCACACAGCTCAAGGGAGAGTTCGCGTGTTTGATTTTCCTGTTGACTCAGCTCGCTAGACTTGACTTGACTGGACGCCCTTGACTGGCTTAGTGTGTACGCAGCCTAAAGCGCCAGTAAAATCGGTAATCTCAGTAAACGGATGTAGCCTCGCACAGGGTATCGTCATCAACCGACCATCAGTGACTATCAGTGTCGTCAGCAATATCGGAACTATAGCTGACATTACTGAAAACACTGGCCAGTGAACTCAGTGAATAACGGAAGGTGGCCACTGTCTGTTCTGTATGTTCTGGACGTGTGAATACGGCTTTAACTAGACGAACTACAGTCAAACAACAAGGAGGTGAAGCAAAATACATTGGTAGATAGGCGAGTGTCCGCCTGTATTTCTACGACTGTAGTGCTGACAGGGGATGACTGCAGCATGAGCAAGCATTTGCGAGAGCTATTCCTTGTCAAATGTCTTCATAAGTTTAACATAAATATAGAGAAATGGAATGAATATTAAAATAACTCAAGAAGGCGATAGATTGTGAAAAAAAAAAAAAGTCAATAAATTAAAAATGTTTTTAAATGTCTGTTTAATTTAATAAATTTTGTTTCAAAATGTGCTTAATAGAATTTTATTATCGTTGCATGAAGTCCATATGTACAAAACTAACGTATTTTTTTTCTGATTATGTGCAGAACGTCACCACACTTTGTCGACCCTTTCAGTGTTGTAGACGTGTTCGAGGTGACACATTCTTCTATGCGGCTCGGCTGATTTCATAAGCATGATTTGTAAACTATCTACCAGCTGAGTTGGTCATCATTTCTTATGTGTAATATGGCGGACGGTGATGTGATTGTAGCGAAAATTTTAAAAAATTCCAAAATATTAGTCAATGTGGAGGATGTTCTTCCCGATATAATTGTTGTTTCATATGCGTTTGAAAATAAATTATTTGAAGGTGTTTTGTTGGATTCGACAAAGAGGCAAGTGAATAATTATTTTTATACTGTTGCAGTTTTTGTAACAAAATTTAGAAATTGCTTATATTTAAGCGGGGCTTTACCCGTTACAGATTGTTTTTCCAAATTTCATATTAATACTGAAACCTTTTTAAGGTTTTTCCAGCTGCTTAATATTTTTAAGTATTTACCAGTAATATTGGCCAATTGTTTTGCAGACTAAATTTACGAGTTAAGTTTTATGATTGTACAGGAAAAGCATATTATTTCAGGCGTGGCAGAAATAGTAGTTTATATCGTAACCAACGATTTTTTAACATGAAACAAGTCGTAAACGACATGTGTTACAGGAACAGACTGGTCTGTCATGTTTTATCACGTGTCACGGTTTGTTGAATATTTTATTAACATTGTCATTTAAGTTGACAGTCACTTCACTCCTACTTCTTTACAGCCCGGTGTGTTTATATAAGTTAGTAACATTGAATCCGTATACCTTGGATCACTTTAGAGTTTAGATAGGAAGGGTTATGTTAGGTTGCGTTATACAAACATACATGCCACCCGAAAGTGCCCCTACAAATCGAGTTTGAAGCTCCCGAAAATGAAAAGTAATGCAAGTTATGCCGAATATGTCACTTAGGCATATTTGCCACCTTAAAGTACCCACCCATACTTGCTGAGTATGAAGTTCCTAACTCAAATTAATTCAATCCAGATTGAAATTTCAGTATAATAAATGTCAGTTAATCTTTGTTTTATTAATTTTTTTTATTTAAGTTAAACAAAACGTGCCTGAGAACTAACAGCTCTATATTAGAACTGTACAAACCAAGTATGATGGCCTACTACAGAAAAAAAACCAATAAAAAATATATCCAAAAGATATGTCACAAAATCAGAAATAATTTACCAAAAAATAACTAACACACTCGCTCTTATAGTAAAACATACCCACACATTTCATACTAAAGACGATAATATAAAAATTATCCTCACAAACTTACATAAGAATAAGAAACAATATTTATGCTTAGTATCAATAATTGATACTCATCAGATAACAAGATCTTGTTCCATACATGTTCCTTTAATTTTCTTTTATTTTAAATTATTTTAAAATTTTAAGGTCTGCTGGCAACTTGTTATAAATAGAAACACACTGATAACACAATCCCAATTTACGATACTTAACTGTAGTTTTTTAATTTAGTCAAATCGGATGCACATCTCGTCTTATAATCATGTGAAGCTGTATAAAATACTGTTGTGTTACTGTGACAAAACCTGTTTATTATCTTGTAAGTGTACAATGCTATATTTTTGTATATGTTTATTTTTATCGGCAAAACTTTGGTTGTAATATATACTGATTTCTTTGATGTAAAAAATCCATCCGCAACAAACTCTTTAATGCCCTTCTCTGTAACACTTCCAACTGTTTTAATTGAGTTATACTTTTCCTTCCCCAAATGATATTCATAAATTCCAAATGAGAATTTATCATAGCAAAATACACCTGTCTTTTAAACATTTTGTGGATAATATTCTTTTCAGCCTACTCAAAATTCCAACTATAGGTGTAACCTTTCTTTTTACATGTTGTTTATGCTTATCCCAATTTAATGTGATATATATATATATATATTGTTGCGAGCCGCGACTGTCTGGCTGGGCGGTGTAGTAAGATACTGTGGTGGCGGAGCTAGGACACCCCCTTCCTACTCACTCCTCGGCGCCGTGGCTGTCGGGCAGGGCGGCGCGAAATACAATACAGTGGCGGCAGCGTTAAAAGACCTCCTCGGGTGCCGCATGGATTGTATTACTCCATGATAACCACCTGCGCCCAGTATCGGGTAACCGAGAGAAAATATCGTGATCTGGAATGATCCTGTTCCCTCTTTATCTCTCGGGGTGGTGCTTGACATTGAAGCGACATCTTTCCAGGAGGTTGGGGAACAGAGACCCGCCGAGATAATTCGAGAAGGAGGGTGGGGTATATAAGGGGGAGCTGCAGCAGGAGCGGGATAGTTTTTGCTGGCAGGTGCCTAGTGTGATCTGAAGTGATAGTGACAAGTATTGGATTGCGACGACTGTTCAAGGGCATCCAGCGAGTGGGACCGCAGCAAGTAGTAGGAAGAAGGTGATTCTAGGCCAGAAAGATTCTTCGGTATTATTTCTTTGGGTCCACCATTGTGAGTGACTAGTAACCTTTCTTAGACAGAGAACTTGTGTAGATGTATTTTTTTTATCCTCTATGTAAATAGTAGTTATTTCTTCTGTTTGCCATTTATTGTGATAAATCTTTATAGACACAGATTTTTTTGTATATACAGTTGTAAATAAACTAGGTTGGCCTTATTTTCTTTATTTTATCAAAGACCTCCATCCCCAAACGTACCTAGTCCGCAAGCTTGTAACAATATATATATATATATGCATGCGTGCACACACACAAACACACACAAAAATCTCTAGCACAAGTTACCCTATTAATTTTAGAATCTCGTATTAATAAATATTGCTCTTATTGCTCTATCTTGATATTCCTGGATGGCTTAAATGCATAATAATATAATTAGATTTTTTTTATTAATTGTAAGTCTGTCCCACCATTTTACAATCTTCACAATGTCCTGTTGCATATCATCTAGTATATCTTGAATATTATTTCCAATGTAAAATATATGTATTAGTATCATCAGTGAATAAAAATACTCTTCTCTTCAAATTTAACATACTGATATAATTTACATACACCAAAAACAACAAGGGACCCAAAGTCGACCACTGTGGAACACCTATATTTATATTATTAATCCTACTAGAAACTCCAGCTACATTAACATATTGTTTTCTATTCATAAGGTAATTAGTTATCCGTGTTAAGGGTAGGTCTACACCTCTTATACCAGCCCTATCCAACTTGTGTAACAACTCATGGTCGATAGTGTCAAATGCCTTTTTAAGATCAAGTGGTAACCCTGCGGCCAACAAATTTTTATCAAAGGGCTATTACAATATCATTTACAATATCAGATACTGCATTGACTGTTGAAAGATGAACTATGAAATCCATACTGATGCTTAAATAAAAAATTATTCTTATCAAGAAATCTAATAAGCCTGTTAGCAAAAATTCTTTCCATTATGTTTGAAACTGAAGGTAGTATCAAAACTGGTCTATAATTCCCTGGTTCAGATCTCTCCTTTGAATACTGGGACCACTCTTGCTGTTTTTAATCCCTCTGGGAATTCACCAGTCTCAAATTAATTACTTACCAATCTGCACAATATTAGTCCAAATATATTTGCATTGGCTTTTAACATTTTATTATTAATGGGATCATAAGAGAAATTATTTTTACTAATTTAGATTCTGGATTTTTTCATTTATTTCAGTTAATGTAGTGAATGTTAGAAACAATAATTTCTCCTTATTACTATTATCTGTATAAGAGTATATTGATCTATCACCTACAAATTTTTCACCTAACTTTATAGCAATGTTGGTAAAGTAATTATTGAAAACATTACTTATGTTATTTACATTATAATCTTTTTCATTAACAGTTAAACTCTTTAATTGCCCAGCCAATTGATTTCTCCTATTATACAAAACCTCATTTATAACTCCTCATACTGATATAGTGTTACATCCTGCTAGCTGTAATTTATTCTTATAGTATTCTCCTTTGAAATAAGCCTATCTCGTTTTATAACACACTAGATTATTACATCTATTATAATCCTCCTTTAGGCATTGACTGAGTTAGTTAGGTTTACTAGGAAGAGAGCGATAAGCAGAGTCATTTACAGATGGGATAGGCGAAAGATAGAGGATGCCACACAATATAAGTATCTAGGGGTTTTGCTGTAGAGTGACCTTAGGTGGACAAGACAGGTGGAGAGGGTGGTTACGAAGGGAAGAAGAGCTTTAGGTTTGCTGGGAAGGATACTGAATGGGGCTAGCTCTGAGGTGAAGGAAAAGGCATACTGTACAATGGTGCGGCCTATGCTGGAGTGTGCTGCTGCAGTGTGGGACCTGTACTTGGAAGTTGAAGTGCAGAGAAGGGCAGCGAGATGGGGGAAGGGTAGGTGGAGAAGACAGGGGCAAGATGGAGAGGAGGAAGGTAATTATAGGCCATCTGTGATGATGAAGGAAATGGGACGGAGTACATTGAAGGACAGAAGGAGAATTGAAAGACTGGTCAGGATGTACAGAATTGTGAATGGGGAGGGTTACATTGTCACCTAACTAAGGGAGGGATAGAGGGGGAGGGAGCAACAGCCAGAAAATTGGGAGGGTGTGGAGGAGAACGGAGCGGGGTAGGCAGGCTATGCTTGTGAGGTCGGTGAGGGAGTGGAAAGTTTTGGAGGATGACTTGGTGACGGTGCGGTGGGTTCGTAGGTTCAGAGATGTCTTGAGGAGGGTTCTATAGAGAGGTAGGAATGTGTGATCTCGCAGCCGTGCGGCAGCACAATTGCAAGTATTTGTTTATTTATTTAAATAAACAATACACAACATAATGTATTGACATTTTTTTCCCATTTTTTATACAAAAATGTTTACATTGTACTAACTGAAAGAATTCATTGGTTATCCAAGGAGCATTAAATACTTTGTTACTCATTCCTACCCTTTTTCCTCACAACCCTCTTCCGTTATAATGAAAGTCGCCTCTAGAGCCCTCTTCACATCTTTAACCAACACGTTATATTCAACACTAACATTATTATTTCTCGACAATAAAGAATTATTAAAAAAGTATTGCCGCAATCCTTTATAATTAGGTCTTATTTTACAACCAATGCTTTCATTAAAGTTTTTTGTGTGCGTTTCAAACTGCTTAACCTGTACAACCAGAACATTATGATCCAGTCCTATATCATCTGATTCAGTATTTATGTTTGCTATTACATAATTGAATGATAAATTGTTTACAAAACAGTGGTCTATTAAAGTATCACTTCTATTACTTATTTTTGTTGGTAATTTATTACGAACATTGAATCTATGTGAATTAATTAGAGACAAATACTCATCAACATCTTATTTAGTTTCAGTATGTCAACATACAATCATAGTCATACACAATTTTTCTTTAGTTACTTGCACACATTGATCCTTCTGTATTTTCACTTTAATATCCCAATTCTAGTCATTATGCACATATATTGATACCCCTCCTCCTTTTCATTCATTTCTAATAGCATGAACTCCTGTATTGTAATTAAAATCATAGTATTTCTCTTCCCTCTTATTTAGTCAGGATTCTGCTATAATCACAATATCAACTGTTTTTATAGTATGTAGTAAACATTCAATATCCTCTTAACTTATTTTTTAAGCTTCTGGCATTTAAATAAACCACAGATATATCAAAACATATATCATTTACTGCCTTATATTCTATCAAACCTTGAAAGCTATTTTCTTTACATTGCAATTGAAATTCAGGGTTCTTACGGTCCTGGAAAGTCCTGGAACTTTGACCATGTCCTTAAAAGGCCTTGAAAAGTCCTTGATTTAAACCAGTCCTTGAATTTTTGGGTAACATTATATTCCAGCTTGTTTTTTATCATTAAAATCTTTTCTTAGAAATATAAAACCAAATTTTTTTCCTATACATTATTTCTGTAATGTAATTTACTTGACGATAACATTTTTTCAGCTTCTGTGTAATTAATATACTTTCTGGCATGCCATTGCATGTTCTGTTATTCCTAATGTTTCTTTTGTATGTGTTCATGGCAAGTAGTACTCTGAAACTAGAGTTTCATGGCAAAGCTTTTTTGGAAGAGAAGAGTGACAAAAAAGAAACAAAAGTGCTTTGAGTACAAAATCACCAACACTTGAGAATTCTGTTGACATTTTTTCATCAAAGTCCTCCAACACGTTTTCAGGGTCACTGTAATCAGTGTCAATTTCGTCTAATGGATCAGTTGAGTCATAATCAATCTTGTGCTTCTTATTAAACTTTCTCGTTGCTAGGATCTTGTTTTGTTTTTGTACTCTCATTGCTTCTTTTGTTCGTGTAGGTTTGTTTTTCGATAATTTTCTTGCATGCTCTCTTTCTATTTCATCTTTTACTGGATTGCTAGTCAATATAAGTTTTCGTCCAGGTTTTCGTCCTTTTCTAGTGTTATTTCGAGCTCCTGCTTATGGGAACGTACTAACCATTTCAGGGCTTACAATTTTCAAGCCTAAACCGAGATTGGTCAATGTTGATGCTTCACTTGCGACTTGCTGAGTATCAGAATCTGTGACATTAGACCTTTCTTCATTTGGAATTCACTCAATAGGCATGACTTGGTTAGCAGGATCTGGTCAGTCTGTTATATAGCAACTCAAAAAGTCATCGTCAGTGAAAATGTCAGAGTTCAATGAATATATACCACATTTCTGAAATCCTTTTGTGATGTTTTGGGGGGCCGTTGCTTTTGGCAAAGCTATCCCAACAAGTTCCCTGATGTCATAAATTGTTATTGGTTTTCCAGGATGGTTAACCATAAAATCATCAGCTGCTTAGTTATAGAAGGCCTTAAAAGTCCCAAAGATGCCACAATCTGGAGGCTGTAGTTTATGGCTTGTATAAGGGGGAATTGTAAGCAAAACGACCCCATTGTCTTTGCATTTTTGTATCCCTCCTTGTGTTACATGGGAATCGTGGTTGTCAAGAATGGCTATAACTGATGTGGCTATAACTGATGAATCTTTTGTGCATTTGACATATTTGATAAAATGGTCCCAAAATACTTCAATATTTTCTCCATTCATCCATCCACTGGGATTTGCAGCTGCCATAGAATCTGGTGGAGCTCCCTTAATCATTGTATCCTTGACTCTGATCCTGGGATACACAAAAAAAGGAGGTAATTAATTTCCAATTGCTGAAATGACACAACAAATAGTTACTAAAGTACTTTTTCTGCAGACGTCACTTTAGAGACTTTCTGGGAGTTCTTTTCCGCAGTTATTCTCCCTGGTGCATGGACAGTGGTCACTCTAGTTTCATTGATGTTATATATCAAATGTGCCTGAAATTTGTGTTTATACATGAATGACTTGAGGTTATTACTTCTGTTAAATGCATTTACTCTGCTAAGGCTTGTATAACGTGGTGTGCGAAGTGATAATCGTGGATTGCGATGCATAAAGCCACGTATCCAATCATACGAAGTCCTCTTTTTTTTCTACTTTTTATTACGTATCATATTCAGCCCCCGTGCATTTAATGAGTAGATATTGTAGATAAAATTTGTGAGAGTGAGAGATTTCGGTCAGCGCATAACATCGAGGTCTTTAGCGCTGGTGAGGGATGACATGATGTGAGTATGGAGCAGCACAGGAATGAATGGGCGGGGAAAACGGAAGATCTCCGATAAAACCCGCAGACCAGCAGCATCGTCTGGCACGATTCCCACATGCGAAAATGTGGGGACCCACGCCGGGAATCGAACCCGGATTGTCTTGGTGGGAGGCAAGAGCTTTGACCTTTCGGCCACCGTGACCCCCTAGATAAAATTTATTGGAGCAGTTACATGCAGTTGTAAACATTGCAAGACTCTATGTAAATTAAAGCACGTGGTAAGATTTATGTTTGCATGTGGCGGAAAGATATAAACTGGCAGTAAATAGAAATTAATCAGGGTTTTTTTTTTTTAGTGCTCACTTTATTCCGAATCACCTTTACTTAGTTGCAGAAGGGGAGACAGGGGAGCACTGACCATAGGGGAGGTTTGATCCATATTTGAATTTCCTACTCTTAAAATCTCTGGCACCATCTTTTCATAGTCACAAGTCAGAATTGGAGGGAAACTGCATTGTACTAATAGATGGAGACAAGAGTGTACATTGTTTTGATGTTATGAAGATTTTTTGCTTTTATCATGTAATTATTTGTCTATCAGTAATACTATACCACTAGAAATATGAATGAGTATGACAACTTCTATTTCTGGTTAATTCATGTGCACATTGTTTATTTTTGTGTACGACCCAATCCATGTCAATTCAGGCAAGGGGTTACTTTCATAGTCTCTGATGTTTTTGAGTTGGAGATGTGTTAAAATTCAGGGAAAGGTAAGATATGCTTATTTTTTTGTTTTGCCGAAAAAAATTCTTGGCCCGAGATACGGGCTGGCAAAGATGGTGTCGCGGTCACATGGCGTTATCGACAAAATATTTTAATTGGTCTTAAAGGGCTGTATCTCTGGAACCGTTCAAGATATTTTATTTACTGTTGGATAGTACCATGAAGTGCTACATTCCCTGAAAAGGAGAACTTCCACTTTCGAGTTTAACAGGTTTTACAATTGTTTAAATGTTTTTACAGTCCGAACTGTATTTGTATGGGTAGGTCTACTACCACCAGATAATTCTAGAGTGCAACAGAACCTTCTGGAACAATATGTAACCATTTTTATAATTCCAGGGCGTAGCAGAATGTTCTACAACAATATGGAACCATCCAAATAATTCCAGAGTGCAACAAAACCTTCTGGAACAATATGGAACTAACCATAAAAATCCACAGTGTAACAGAACCTTTTAGAACAATATGGAACCATCCACATGATTCTGTGTGTGTGTGGCCTACCATATAAATGGGGGCACATGTATTCATAGTTCACAGTTCAGTTGCCAACAGGCTAGTAAAGAGAGCAAGCTGTTCAACAAATTTGTGATTCAAAAGTATAAGTGTGCATTGTGTTTTGTGGAAAGGACTGACTTTAAGATGTCTTCTGATTGGGGCCACAGGAGAGTGAAGTGTGCCAACTATTTGCATATTCACAAAAAAGTGATATATAAGACTACCAAAAAAACAGACTTTGTTCAGATTGGAAATTGGAGTGCTCATGTTGAGGCTCTATTTCAAAGTGATGTTTCCAGTGATGACTTTCTGTGTTCTAAATGCTTTTGACAGAATTACACAAATGATACCAACTGACTCTCAAGAAAAAGTCTCCCATTGTGTGGATGAGAAGATTTTCTATCTGCAGAAGAAGAATTAAACTCCCTGAATCAGTCAGCTATAGAGATTGGTGTTATTCCTGTTAAAAAACTTTGGTTAGTGAAGTCAAGCCATAAGCTCTATGCATCAAGAAAGCGCATAGAAATTACTGAGGCTATGGGTAAGTACACCAAACAAAAACTGACCAAACTCTTCAATGTTGAAGTTCCTTCGGCAGAAGAAATAGAACCTAAAGAAGCTTGTGAAACTTGTAATGAATTTATGTCAGACATCAATTCAGCTGTTGAATTGTGTGATTCCTACAATGATAAAGTACAGCTTCTAACAATTGTCCCAGCGTCCTTTTCAAAAGCACAAATTTTTTACAAAATTCCATCTACAACAAAAAAAATGGTGGAGAAAGCAAGAAATCTGAAGGCTGCAAAAGGAGTGTTTGGAAAAGTGGAGCCATATTGGGGTCGCCCTGTGGATGAAGCTGATGTTCAAATTGCACAGTCATTTTATCTGGATGATAAATGGGACTGTTCTCGCCAGAGTGCCAACAAAAAAGACACAATTACTGTAACAGTTTCAGGAGAAAAAGTGGTGAAAGTGAAAAAATACATGGCCCGCAGTATTAAGGAAACTTTCGCCATTTATAAGAAGGAACATCCCATATTCCACATTGGAAGGTCAAAATTGTATTCACTACGACCTAAGTCGGTGGTTCCACACCCACCTAGAGATGTCTGTTGATGTGTGTATTGTGCCAATTTTGAACTTTGCGTGGTAACTTTGAAGAACTTACCTGCAGGCATGACATATGACACCTTGGTTGGTCACGTGAAGTCTTTAGTTGTCCGTAACGTACAGCAAGAGACCGTTTGTTTCAGGAATGTAGTGACTGTCCTGGAAAGGGGGGACTATCGTTACAGACACTTGGTCTGGAAAACACACAAGATGACTCTTCTGAAGTTAGATATGCAACATGGGAGGAAAATAAACTCATTAAAAAAACTGTTGCCATTGATACCTTCATTGATGAACTTGGGAAATGGACAGTGAAAGCAACAACATACCAACATCTGAAGAAATTGCAGCACCAACACATTGCAGAAGTGAAAGAATGTGTAGAGGTTGAGCAACAACGTTTTGTGCTTCACTGTGATTTTGCTGAGAACTGGTCTGTGATTCTGCCGCAAGAAGTACAAGAGTATCATTGTAGTAATGACCAAATTTCAATTTTCACAGGAGTTACATATTTTCAAAACAAAACTACAAGTTATGGAGTTATAAGTGATGACAGAGGACATGACTTGGCACATGCACTGCTGGCAATATGCAAAATTCAACAACAGCTGCAATCACAGCCTGAAAAGATCATCATTATTTCTGATGGTGCTCCTAGTCACTTTAAAAATCGTTACCAACTGTTTGAAGTCCATAAGTCACTTGTTCCAATGGAGTGCGTGTATAGTGCTACAGGACATGGGAAGGGGCCTTGTGATGGTGTAGGAGGTCTGCTGAAACACCATGCTACAAAACACATTCTTTCCAGACCATGTACAGAGGCAATTCAGAATGCCTTGGATTTTACAAACGTTGTAAAGTCATATACAACAACAGCCCTCATCCTGTTACCCAAAGAGGAAGTTGATGAATTCAGCCAGAAAAAAAAATAGAAGAATGGTCCAAAGAAGCTGCGCCTGTGAAAGGAATTCAGAAGACACATGTCTGGACTCACAGTGATGGGAGAACCTATATTGCACGAACTTTGAACAGCAAGAAAGAAGAAATTTCATTTGTCCAACAAAGATCTCAGAAACGACAGGAAGATATTCAGATTCACATGTTACAAAAAGGGACGTTTGTGGTTTGCATATATGACTGTGAATGGTGGATTACGGAAGTCATCTATGATATTAGTTGTGAGCTGAATGAAATTATCGTGAACTTTATGCTACCACACGGACTAGCTGCTGGATATAGATTTCCAACTGCAAGACAGCAACACCATCAGCAGTGCACAGTTCCAATTCACAATGTTTTAAAGATTGTGGATGCTCCAGTTCTTATTGGTTCAACAGGAAGGCATCACTCAATATCTAAGGAAGATACTGAGGCAGTTGAACAAATTTTTAGTTTCTTAAATTTGTAATTTCAGTTCCAAGTAGAGTACACAGGAAGTAGTATGCTTTGAAACTTGCACATGTATTTTGTGAGTTTTTTTGTTTATTATGTTTTTGTAAGCTTTAATATGAATGTAATTTTAATCTATGTTTCTGTAAACTTTCATTGTTTTGGATTGTAATATTTTTCGACAGGCTTATTTGTGTTTCTTATATTTATTAAGAATTAAAATATTTATGTCAAAGAAGACTATAAAGATTTTGATTTCATTAGTCCAATATGTGACTATGCCATAAAACGATTGTAAAACCTGCTAAACTCGAAAGTGGAAGTTCTCCTTTTCAGGGAATGTAGCACTCCATGGTACTAATCAACAGTAAAAAAATCAAAATTTTTGGAATGGGCAATTTTGAAAAAAAAAAAAAAAATCCTTAATTAAAAAATTTATTTTTTGTTATTGCTAAAAAAGTGAACACACATTTAAAAAAACTATATACCGTTTTGAAGAGAAAAATGTTGTCTTTAAAATAAAAACAACCACAACAAAATATCTTGAACGGTTCCAGAGGTACAGCCCTTTAAGACCACTTAAAATTTTTTGTCGATAACGCCATGTGACCGCGACACCATCTTTGCCAGCCCGTATCTCGGGCCAAGAATTTTTTTCGGCAAAACAGAAAAATACGCATGTCTTACTTTTCCCTGAATTTTAACATATGTCCAACTCATTAACATCTGAGACTACGAAGGTAAAATTTTCTTTTTGGCTGTCTGAATTGACATGGACAGGGTCGTACTAAGTTTTATGTTACACTGGCTGATTCGCCCGCGTGTACTATAGAAAAGAGTAACGAACTTTTAATTACTTATAGATTGATGGTGTTACTATATTCTCTATATATTGTTACAAGTTTGAGAGCACAAACTTTATATGTGGGCAATTCCCATGAGTTCTTTGGGATAGAGGTCTTATAATTACAAATAGAAGAGTTAAATTAAGTACTGGATTTAATAGCTCACAAAGCTACGAAATACACAAAACAGTAATCAACTAGAACTCTCACAACACAATTAGTTATGCACACAATTACTCCTGAGTCACAGACACGTTAATTAACTTTGACAATTAAAGCACAAGAAAGGTCTACCATCAATTAATTAAACACTATAAATCACAATAAAATTCAGTCATATATCCAATCAACAGTATTTCTAATAGTGACAATGTACAACCTTATCAGTCCGAAGTGGTGATGACTCACCATGTGCTGCGCAGCACCCCAAGTGCACCGCTGTCTTCACTCTTGAGGTCTTCTGTTCGACTCCCGTCGCGCACCTCCTCTTCGCCTGTCAGCCCGCCGCAGCAGTCCTCTTGTATCGCCAAACACTGCTCCGAAGGTAGCCCCCTGCAGCCTCACAGTAGACTTTGACATCACCAAGATGTCTTCACCAGTCTCTCTCCACAAGAGTAGCACCTTCCTCTAGCACTTCCAATAGCGAACTCCCCTCCAATGTGCCGATTATGTGCTTTTATACTAGCCCAGACAGTCGGGTGTTCCCCGCATTACAGGGGTCTAAAAATAGATATTTCATCATGTTTCGGATGTGCTTGTAGTCACGTCGGCCGCCCTCGAAGGGTTAAGACGCAGTTGGGACAGGTATCTATG